>JACEIK010002793.1:0-38921 GCA_018107945.1 Datura stramonium | reverse complement strand
GATATAGACAACAATGGAGTGTAGATAAGTTATATAATTAGCATTTAGAAAATTATAATGCACTTTTACTTGACTACCAAAACTCTCACCACAATAGGAGATGGCAAGTTATGACTCACCAACACATATAATAATTTTTTTGTTAAATGATTATAATGAAATAGTTAATACTATAGAGGATGTCTAATCAAATAATGGTGTATCAACTGAGTATTAGGCCTACTTGCAAGCCTTTTCAACTGAGGTGGAACCTAGAACTTTCAAAGAGACAACATGTTGTTGCGCCCAACCGCACATGCAAGTGCACACGGTCGTACAAGTAATATAGTGGCTCTATCAAGCCGAATATCGAATCTACAGGGAATAAAGATCTAGTGATTTTTCTATTTTAGTATTGACAATTATCTCAAAAAAGTATGTAAGTAATCCAAAATTTAAGAGTTTTGTAAGTGTAAAAGTAGTTGAAGTAAAAGACAATGAATTAAAGGACGTAAATTTAATCACTATTCAAAAATACTCTAAGATTAAGGCATGAAATGCAATCATGTACAACATGTAGTTTCCTTCAGCTATGTTCTCTATTTGGTTGATGGTTTTCAGGAATTAAGGCCTGACTATGGTCTCTCAAACCTCTAGTCGTTTACCTAAAATGACTTTTACAACTACAATTATTGAATGGTAATGCAAGAATTCATCTTAGGTATTGAAGCATTTGTTTTATTTTTCAACTGAATGAGGTGTTGTAGGTATATTTCTATCATAAATGTGAATCATATCTTTAATTTATATCGAAGACAAGAACACATTCCTCTATTCTTCGTTCTACCCTAGTAATTCTCCTTTCCGATTTATACTAAGATTACAAATTTATCTTAATGTTAGTCAAATATTAAAATACAAGAAGCAAGAATATAAGAACAACCACTCATAATAGAAAAACTTAAACTGAAATTGAAACCATCTTATACATTCATGCGAGTAGCCTCAACCTCAAAGTGAGGTAATTTAGCCATTCTTTCTTTGAATAAACATCTCCAAAAAAGTTTTAATCATAGGTAAAATTGAAAGTAGAAAAAAAGGGAAGAGAATGAACCCTAGTATTTTCTTCAGATCAACTGTCACTTTCCCACATCCTTGCTAAAAATTCAGATAAAAAAATAAAACTAAGTGTTCTATTTATATAAGTGAAAAATAATAAAGCGGATGACCATCGACGTTTCATGGAGGCTTCCACTGAGGATCAGCTCCATGACACAGAAGTATTGCGTACATTCACTGGAGGTCGATGCATGTTGAAAAATCCATCACCGTGTCACGAAGCCCATCGTGGTAACTTTGCTATGTGACATGAATCTATCAAGGTCCTTCATTGGATAAGTTGTTCTCGTGTGCACTTCAACAACATGGAACGGAGCTGGACGCGCCAAATCTCCTCTGTGGCATGTTACTGTCATGAATGTCCACTATTTTGTGTCTTCCAAAATTTTCTACCAAGGCACTGTGCCACGTTGTTGAACGCGTCCAATCTCCAACGTAGCACAGACTTGACCTTCAACACCACTTTTAGCTTCTTTAAATTCCCGTACTTCAACTTCGAGCATCCATCTTTAAAGTCAAGCTGAATTCACTACATTTCTACCTGCAAACAGTCTAATCACATTTGTTAGTCTTTTAGCATTATTATTCCACATGTACAAGAATATAATTAAATTATCCTCGAACTAAGCTACATTATGGATACAACATGGAAGTTTGGGCGTATAAATACGCCCAAGATCACCACTTCACACTTATAATCTCGGTCGTTCTCGAACAATCTTTTTATATTTTTGATAAGATTTAACCTTCACCATCTTCAATGGAACTAGATCACTTGAACCTAGTTATGCTAAACACTTTTATCATGGCATGCAATTCATTCAATCAAGCATGATTTTCATTCACAACATTCATAAGTAGAATCACACACCCTAACGAATAACTTTTCAACCAAAAATCTGGCCAACATGGTTACATTATAGTAGCGAGGTCATTAGCTTCACCAAATTCTTACCATCATGTGCCCTCATTTTTATGCAATTTCCCTATCCTCATGGGACAAATATGTACATTCTAGAAAATAATTCGCGCATGCTCCAAAGAATATTTCAAGCATATCTAACACACCACAAGTTTGCCTGTAGTATACTATTCAACCAAGCGTGACATCAATTTGTATAATCAAAAGGGCTTTTCATAGTTGTAATGTCGGCTAAGGGACGGGTAAGATTATTTGATTCATAGTGACTCTTATCCCTATGCACTTTAAGAAAATCATATGTTTCCCTTTTTATCACTTCAATTCTTTATCCCTTCATTCCCCCTTCATGCTTAAAGTTTTTTTTTAAAAATTATTATCACTTATTTATCTCCATCCTTGATGCATAGAGTGTGTACCCATGCTTTATACTCACAAGTATCATTTTTTTCTCGAATTCCCAATATACAGATATTGACCAACAATTTGGATACATCCACTAATCTTTTCCACCTTACTATTTACCTTTTCCTTTGATCATTTTTCTTGACATATTATCTCGATAAAGTGCATTAGGGCCTATTTGGACCAAATTAATATTGAGTTCATTTGAATAAGGGGTAAGGTTAATTAGTATGGTTTTTCCAAAGAATAGGTTTAAAGGCTCAAACAGGGTTTAATAAGGACAATATCAGGTTAAGGCATAAGGACTGATATAGCAAAACATTTTAGGTTCATAAAGAAGTGCCTTAATCATCTCCAACAAGTTTAATGCCAATTTCAGTTTTTCGTACACACAAGACAATTTCTAGATGCTAAATAGCAAGAAATATAACAAGTCCTCAACACTAATGACACCATGGTCCAAATTTTATTAGCCTAGACCTTTTTTACTATTACATCCACATTGAGTGCCAAACACAATTAAGCCTACGATTTTACAGTTTAGAGTTAAACACCAAGGCCTTATGCAATCCTACCATTATTCTCATTGTTATTACTTTTTCGAATGAATATCTCATGAAGTCTAGCATTTCTCGAAGTGGAGTACTCTATCTCACTAGTGGTGATTTTATTTCCTAAACATGACTAATTTTCCTTAAGAAGGTCATCATCCATCTATCATAGGAAAAATATCTAACTATGACTAAATTTTTTTACTCAGTTCAAAGGGACTATTCTTTGGAAAAAGCATCGAAAATAAAAGCCAAAAAATCCAAAATGAAAAATAATTACAATCAATAAGATAGGACATAAATAGATATTACTAGCTATTACATGCCAAGTCTTGTTCATAGCTACCAATTACATGCCACATATTGTGTACATACTATAGTTCTGGAAGCATCAAATAAAAAAAACACACATTTTACCAATTAAAATGAGCACTGTCCCCAGTGCTTGCAACAAAATAAGGTAAAACTAGAGATAGAGTGGTAAAGACTTCCTAATCAAACTATAGTATCCTCCTCCTCATCTAGTGCTTGTGCATCCTTATCGAGGTCAGAGTCATCTGCCTCGTTATTATCCAACTCAATGTCTAAGTCTACTCGACGTCTCTACTCATCCATTGGGGCATATCATTGTACAAAGGCTCTACAAAGGCTGGCCCAATCCTGCACATGGCTCTGGCATGAGCATTCAACGGATATTCAATGTCCACCCGCCTCAACTCTTCCTCAGTTGTTATCCTAGCACCAATACGATGTTGCAACATTTGCAGCCCAAATGTCCTAGTAGCATAAGAGTCATCCCGAGCATGTCGCTCGACCAGTGTGAGCACAAGGCCATATATTGTGTTCGACACTTTTGTTTTGGTCACACCAACTGTTTTTCGGTCTACTTTGGGCCGATAGTCCAAGGCCTCCTCCTCAATATCATGGCTTCTGAGAAAGGTAGTGAGTAAGCCACCAAAGCCATATATGTGCCCCTAATGCAGCCTAGCCTTTTTCATGTCTGATTTGATCACTGCACCTATATTTATCTTGATGTAACGCATCAGGGTGTATACCAAACAGATCTTATCTCAGTAATATCAATCATGTGTACCCTTGGAATGAGGTAGCTGCAAAAAATCTTCAGCCAGACACGTGCCTCTATTTATCTGTGCATAGGGCAAGGTTTGGTGATAGCTCCTCTCCTTGTGGTGAGTCCATCTGGCTGTCGATCGCCGCTCCCATAGTGTATATCAAATTTCAGCATATGGTGGTATGATATTAAGCTGATAGAGCTGATTTAGATCTATGTCAGGAGTGCCCATGATCGCATTCAGGTGGTGTGTTTCAAAGGGTATTACTTGGCCTCGGATTTTGACTGAGTGGCTGCGTAGAATCGGGTTCCAATTTGCATAAAATTCCCAAATCATGTTCAAGTTGCACTCCATGGGCTCATTGAAAATGAATCCCATGCCCAGGGTTTGTAGTCTTTGCACTATGTGGGGAAACTCCTGCCAGACTCTCCTGGTCAATCCGCTCCTTAGGGAAGTACTTGGATTCCTTATGCTTGGAATATGATTTCTTGCATTTGTCAACCATCCATCGAGTGCCACACCTTCTCTTTTGACCCTTGGGAACTGGTGGGGTTGCAGGCACAACTTCTCCAGTGCGGACCCTTTTTCGTCCTCCATCGGAGAAACAAGCACCTTTGCCTTTGTCTTGTTTGGAAGTCATTGCACCTGTTCACACAAAGCAAAGAAACCAGATTAGCAGTCAGTCAATACGGTAGCCAACACTAAATTTAGGGCTTTAGTAATCACCCCACACTTAGTTGCTAGCGTGGGTTCACTAGTCATAATTTTCGGGTACTCAGACTTTCCCTTTTTCAAACCACATTCACTAGTTTTTTCCACAATGAATCACATTCAACAATTTTGAAAAATTCAAACAAGCGTAATGACATATCGCATTTGTCATTTCAGGAAATTTTCACTTTGCACTTTGATATTCAACTTGGAATTCATATTATATTACTCAGACTTCATACAATTATGGAATTTAGAATCAAGACACTTGTAATATATTTGCTCAATTTTCACACTTGGAAACACCATTGCTACCCAACAATCTATTAAGGCCAAATTTCTCAAAATACAAATTTAGCATAATGGAGCATACTTATAAGGGCGATATGCACTTTGAACTACCAGCCCAACAATTCCCCATTCTATATATAACAGCCAAACACAAAGAAATATCTTGAAAAATCCTATTTGGCTATTCTTGAGCACCCAAACTTCATACTTTGCACCTCTTCACTCAAACCCATTTTCAATATGTATACAAGTCAAAGAATTTATAGTCATTACTTGTAAAAACAAACAATATGTTCCACAAAATCATGATTATTCCATCATATGAAAATTTCACCCAAACCCATTTTGATTTTTAATAAAATGCAAGCAATCATTGGTATATCAAGTGCAAGAAATAAATTTCAACAAATATGACCAACATTTTCAACAAGAGCATGATTCTACTAAGTTCAACTAATTAACATACGACTCTAGTTTCACTTCTTTCAATCCATATGCTCAAGCAAAGAATTCAAGAAGTTGAAGAAATGGAAAAAAGAAACCTTACCTATTGATCTTGTTCTTGGGAAAAGAGAATAAGATCTGAGCCTTAGATGCGTGTCACGTTGGAAAGGGGAGGAGATTTCGGGCTGTTATCGCGCTAGTAGTCGGGAAATTAGGGAAAAAATGTAGAAATGAGAAATAAAAAGGAAAGGTATGGGGGGGCTCGACCTGTCTTTTTAGTGAGACCCGACAAAAATTATGCCTAAATATGTCATGAGGATGTCGCGGAGGACCATTTTTGTGACACAGAGCAATTGTGGGGGTACACTATTTTACTGGGGTGTGAAATTATACCCCTCGGCGTGGCACGTCACCTGTCGCAGAGATCTATCTCCGTGGCACATTGCCATCACTGAGGGGTACTAGATATGACCTCCCTCTTATTTAAAATGTTTAGTATGTCACGTTGGGCAACGCGAACACCTTGCTCCGTGGCACGTTGCCAACGCGGAGGCTTGTTGTTTAAGCTCAAAGTTTTGCTATTTAACTTACCTTCGCACCTTCGACCTTATTTCTACTTTCATAATGTATTTTCCCCCTAATTCTTTTCTTGGCTTCGTCTTATCCTGCAATTTATCCAAAACAATAAATCAATTAAAAATTAGAAAATAAGGGTGGGTTGCCTCCCACTAAGCGCTATAGTTTTGGTTGTGGCACAACACTTCTTTTTTTTTTACATAAAACCTAACTATTACATTTCATTCACGGATTGCCTCCCATGTAGTGCCTGATTTACCGTCTCGGCACGACCCAACTCATACTCATTTATCAGAAAGGGTGATAGACTTCTTTTCTCAATTCACGTCCCACCCTAATAATGCTTGCACCATTGATCATTCACCAAAAATGTGGCACTCTTATCTTCTTGCCGCAATTCATCTGCTCCATATGAGTTCATCCTAGCAACCTCAAATGGTCTAGACCACTTGACCGCAACTTCCTTGGAAATAACTTCAATCTGGAGTTATACAGAAATACCATCTGCCCTAGCTCAAAAACTCTCGTCACTATATGCTTGTCGTGCCATCTCTTGGTTTTGTCCTTGTACAACTTTACATTTTCATAGGCATGCCACCGGGATTCTTCAAGTTCATACAACTGCAACAATTGCTTTTTTCCAGCTAACTCAGGATCCATGTTCAAATTTCTCACAGCCCTATACACATGATGTTCAAGTTCCATAGGCAAATGACAGGACTTCTTGTAGACCAACTGATACGGTGAAGTCCCAATTGGCATTTTATAGGCAGTCCTATACACCCACAAAGCATCATGTAATTTGCTTTCCCAATCCTTGCATTGAGCATTTACTGTTTTTTGTAGAATCTGCTTGACTTCCCTGTTTGAAACTTTAACCTATCTGCTAGTTGAGGGTGGTTTGCTATGGAAACCTTATGTTAGACCCCATACTTGGCCAATAGGTTCCGAAAATAGTTGTTTACAAAGTGCGGACCTCTGTAGCTGATAATAGCTCGTGAGGTTCTAAACCTGGAAAAGATTTGCTTCTTCACAAATTTGGCTACTACCTTGGCATCATTGGTTGGGAATGCTGTAGCCTCATCCCATATTTATACATAGTCTACACTACTAGGACATACTGATTCTCGAACCATGGTAGAAATGGCCTCATTAAATCTATCCCCCAAACGTCGAATACCTCAACCTCCAAGATGTTATTCAACAACATCTCATGTTTCCTGCTAATTGACATATGCCGCTACATCCTTGAACAAGGTTGGCCAAAAGAATCCTGACTAGAGAACCTTATGAGCATTACACTCTCCTCCATGATGACCTCTATATGGTGAAGAATGACAGTTTTCCAATACACGTGTCACTTGACATTCTGGAATGCACCGTCTCATTACTTGATCTGGGCCCTGCTTGAATAAATAAGGTTCATCCCACATGTAGAATCGAGACTCATACTTTAGCTTCTTCCTTTGTTGAGCAGTTTCCTATGGTGGGTATACTCTACTCATGATCAGGTTCCCTATGTCGGCGTACCAAGGGAGTTCAGCCACACTCAGTGCTAAGAGCTGCTCATCAGGAAACTCTTCTCGGATATGCCCATCATAACTCATATGCGACCTATCCTCCAACCGTGACAAGTGGTCTACTACCTGATTTTTGGTGCCCTTTCCTCTACCGAATTTCCAAGTCAAACTCTTGAAGCAATAATATCCACCTGATCAACCTGGGATTGGAGTCCTTCTTGTTGAATAAATATCGGATAGCAATATGATCCGTGTGCCCTACCACTTTTGTCCCCACAAGATAGGACCTGAACTCATCAAATGCCTACACTAGTGCCAGCATCTCTTTTTCTATGATTGTATAGTTCGCTTGGGAAACATCCAAAGTTTTGCTTGCTTACTATATGGAGTGAAAAATCTTTTGTCTCCGCTGCCCCAATACTGTACCCACTGCCACATCACTGGTGTCGTACATTAGCTCAAATGGGATTTTCCAATCCGAAGTAATCAAAATAGTAGCTTCCACCAGCTTCTTTTTCAGCTCCTTAAAAGAACGAACATATTATGATCCAAACTCAAACTTTATATATTTTTCCAATAGTATGCATATCAGTCTGGAGATCTTTGAAGAATCCTGAATGAACTGCCTATAGAACCCATCGTGTCCTAAGAAACTGCTAACACCCTTTACAGACACTAGAGGTGGTAACTTCTCAGTTACCCCAACCTTAGCACGATCAACCTCCTAGCCTCTTTATGACACTTTATGGATAAGGACAATGCCTTCCTTGACTAAAAAGTGGCACTTCTCCCAATTTATCACCAGGTTTGTATCTTCACACGTAGCCAAGAATTTTTCCAATTTCTGCAAACACATAGCAAACGAGTTACCAAAATAGAGAAATCATCCATAAATACCTCTACACAGTCCTCGACCATGTCATGAAATATTTGCATCATGCATTGTTGGAAGGTAGTCGGAGCATTGCAAAGCCTAAATGTTATACGCTTGAAGGCGTATGTCCCATATGGACAGGTAAATGTGGTCTTCTCCTGATCTTCTGGGGCTATGCTATTTGATTATATCCAGAAAAACCATCCAAAGCAATAGTACTCCTGGCCTGTAAGTCTATCCAACATCTAGTCAATAAATGGTATGGGATAATGGTCCTTCCTTGTAGCCTCATTCAGTTATCTGTTGTCCATACAAATCCTCCAGCCAGTGACCATGTGAGTTGGAATCAACTCGTTTTTCTTATTCCTGATAATTGTCATGCTCCCTTTCTTTAGGACACATTGAATCGGGCTGATCCACTTGCTTTCAGAAGTGGGATAGACCACTCCCTCATCTAACCACTTAATTACCTCTTTCCACACCACATCTTTTATCACTTGGTTCAACCTTCATTGATGCTACATAATCGGTTTGGATCTTTCCTCTATTAATATCTTGTGCATGCAAATGATAGGACTGATTCCTTAGATGTCTGACATCTGCCATCCTATGGCCCTCTTTCTCTTTTTTAGTACCACCAATGCTTCTTGAACCTGTGTTTCTATTAGCCCTGCAGAGATAATAATCGAAAATGTATCATCTTCACCCAAGAATGCATACTTGAGGTATGGAGGCAATGCCTTCAACTCCAGTTTGGGGGCCTCTTCAACAGATGGCTTAGGTGGAGGCTTCAAATATCTTTGTAAAGATTCAAACTCTTTCTTTTGAAAGAATATTTTTGCAACTTTCAAGGCTTGAACCATTTCTTGAGTTGTAGCGTCCCCAAATCGATCATGTCCTACCAACACTCTTTCTAAAGGGTCCTTCGCATTAATGAGCTGAAGGGCTAACTCTTGCTCAATCATAGTAATGGCCGAGAACTCCTCATATATAGCAGACAACTTCATACCTTTGTGTACATCAAACACTTCCACCTTGTTATGGGCTCTCATTGTTAGCTTCCTTGCAGCTACATCCATCAAGGCTCATCCGTTTACCAAAAAGGGATGTTCCAAAATAAATGAGGCTTCCAGGTCTGGCTCAAAATCAAGGACTATGAAATTCATCAGACAGATAAGGGAGCCCACTTGCACTAGAACATCTTCAACCATTCTATTTGATATAGCAAATGAATGATCAACCAATTGCAAAATCACAGTTGTGGGTCTTGGACTACCCAAACCCAACTTCCTGAACATTGAGGTAGGTATCAGATTGATTCTTGCTCCAAGATCACATAGGCCACGGGCTCTAATGGACTGCACAATGCTGATCTGGATAGTAAAACTTTCCAGATATTTTGAGCTTTGTAGGTAGCTTATTCTGTATTCGTGATGTACATTCCTCAGTAAGTGCAACAGTGGCTTACTCCTTCAGTCTATTTTTATTTTCCAGAATGTCCTTAATGTATTTTGCATACTTAGGAATACCCTGCAAAACATCCACCAATGAAATATTAATATGTACCTGCTTTAACACATCAATGAATTTTTGGAAGTATGCTTCTTCCTTATGCTTCCTCAATTTCTGAGGGAAAGGGGGCGACGGTTGTGATTTCAAAATTCCTAAAAAGTTTCCAGCCTTCACTTCTCTATCCATTTTCTTAGGACTCCTCATTCATAGCTACAACTTTTTGTGCCTACTTCTCTAGTACCAACTCTTTCAATTGTTTACCACTCCTGGTGGTGAAAACATTTACTTGCTTCAGGTTGGTTTTTGTATCACTCCGAAGACCTCCCAGGGTCTAGTATTTTGGGCTCTAGGTAACTGTCCCATCTGTATCTCCAATGCCTTTGTAGCCAACTGCTCATTTTTTATGTCGACAGTCAATTTTTACTTGGTCAGCCGTCATCTGCGCTTGGTTAGCTATGATTGTTCTCAGCATATCCTCAATGTTGCTGGACTTAGTAGGAGCATTATTCCTCTGAACTTGGGCTGAAAATTCTAATTTGCCCCCGGTTTCTTTGCGAACCCTGATTTGAACTTTGGCCTTGGTGACTATTACCACCCCATGAAAAATTTGCATGATACCTCCAGTTGGGGTTGTAATTGCAATCATAATGCTAATTGTTGCTCCGTTGTGCATTTCCTATGAAATAAACCAAGTCTAGGTTAGCACCACATGTCTCTACTGAATGTTTGTTGCTACCAAAAACTTCACACCATACTTTCTAGACTACATTAACCGGAGCATTCTGTTGACCCAAGTTCATTTCATTAAAGTGAGTGTTCATCTGGTTCTGAAGTACAACTATCTGTGCAGCAATGACTGTTAAACTATCTACCTCTAGGACACCTGCAACTCTCTTCACTCCACCTTTAGGTGTGTCAGCATTCCATTCTAGCTTTCCCTGCGAAATGCGATTCAACAATACATACAATTTCTCTTAGGTCTTTTCTAAGGCTTGTCCACTAGCTTCAGAGTCTAAAAGAATTTTAATGTGGGGCTCCAATCCTTCTATAAAAGTATGCACCAAAACATTATTTGACCGGTAATGGTGAGGACAATCTCTTAGTATAGAATTGAGCCTCTCCCAAGTTTGGTGACTACGCCCAAATTATATCTTGCAATTGAAGTATAAAGCGGTCGTTGTCAAATATAATAATCCAACAAAGGTTGGGGTCGATACCACATGGAATAGGCAGAAATAATATGTTAATGGTAAATAAACTAACTTTTAGTTAATATTTTTGAAGGGGGGTTCACAAATAAAGAAAATAAAATAAATGCTAAGAATTGTTGAGTTGTTTATCAAATTACTAAGACTAAACTAGGATTGTATTCCCCATGACTTCATAAATTAGCAGGCTTTTACTAGTGATCTTTCCTGGTGAATTTTGTGTAAGACTTATATTTAGTACATCTAATGTTTCTCGACTTAAAAACTACACTTATCTCCTCTCAGTCTTAAAGTGCACGTGTTACGTATGCTAATAGACAATAGATGCTTTCCATCTATCTCAGCTCGGTCTCAAAAGTGTGTATATTCTAGCTTTGCAATAGTCTTGACTTTAACTATCCTCGGTTAGAGCTCAAGTTAATTAGATAAGAATTATTAATCTCAAATTTCCATTGTTACTCTTTTTTCCTAACTTCAACCTCCTTGGTTGGGCAAGTCGAAGATACGAGAATTTTTCAACGTTTGCAACCGTTAAAACCTTAATTAACATGAAGAGGATAACAATCCACTCAATTCACCATTCAAGAATTACTATTTTATTAGCCTACATTCGTTAATCCATCATGGTTCCCACAATCCTAGTCTAAGAGATTTAGCCGCTCATGTTTATGAGAAATCAAATAAAAGATGTAAAAGAATTCATAATGAAATACTTACGAGAATAACCAATTGAGTAGCAAATTTTCAAGACTATATTGAATCACAAGAATTTGATGAAACTCCAACAATCGTCAACTAAACAACTTCTTAAAGTATGAATTGTGCAACTCTATGAATATGTACTCACTAATTGTTGTCTTTCAATCTAAATTGCACACCTAAGACATCGAAACAAAGGGTATTTATAATAGTAGATTAAGCCTTTATTGGTCCTTCTTGGATTTGAATTGGGTTTTGCAACTTCTGTTCCTAGTCGAATTGGGATTTGACTTTCTGGACATCTGGGCATGTGTGGCACCGCACCTCTCCCTGCGCCATATCACTAGTGCGCTGCACCTCTGGTTGCATAATATTGCCTGCGCATCGCGCTGGCCATGGCACAAGCGTGCTTTTGTGATGCCAACTTCTATATATTTGATCCATCAACCATGTTTTGCCATTCTTTTACTTTTAAGCTACATTTAAGCCCAAATTTATTACTTTTATACCTGAAAGGATCTAATCATGTGTGCTAGCTCTTTTTTTATAATTTATAAAACACATGCAAACGCACACAATTTATTCTCAAAATATAGTAAAGGATGGGCAAAATATAGTAAAGTATGGGCAAAATATAGTAAAGTATGGGCAAAATATAGATAAGAAACACGTAAAATTCACTGTTCATCACCACCCCACACTTAAGATAGTGACTAACCTCCCTAAGCACTTTAATAGTTCACAACTCTTTGATTTTTGTAGTACTTCCCTCAATCTCCTATTTTTCTCCTTATACCCCCTTTTATTTTCCAATTTTTCAACATAGGTGACTCGTGGAGAATTTTCAACATCAAGCTCAATTTTTTTATTTTAATTCATCATCATTTTTTTTTCAAAGCTCTTTTTTTTTTTATTTTCTTATTAACATCACCCTCCTTGTTTAAAAAATTTACCCTTTTCTTTTCTTCTAATATCCATATTTTTCGCTTTTCCTTTCACTTCTCCACTTATGCTCCTTTTATGCAAAAAATAAAATAAAAATTAAAGTGCCATTTGGATCAAATAAAAGTCAATTGGACAAAAGAGAATTAAGTTTGTAATGTGGCTATCAAAAGAATAGGCTAAGGCTCAAAATGGCTAATTAGGATAATTACATTCAAGGTAGGTAAAATAGGATAAAAACAAGGTTACCAAAGAAATGCATATATCACTTTCTAGATTCAAAATCCTCATTTTGTTTTGCACACACACTGGGCAAGTTCTAGACATCAAATTTGAAATATGGAGTATATAAAAAATACCTCACTCACACAATGGCATAAACAACTCAATAATGGCAATCAAGTTTACATAGACACACATATCCATATTGCATGCATAACATAATTAAGCCAACTTTTTCAAGTACAAGAGCCAAGTTCCAAAGACTAAGGCCTCATTTGTTTTTTTAGATTAAGACGTCTGAATCTGAATGCATATATAAATGATTAAGATGTTGTCTCTAGATCTGAATACTCAATGATTAAAATTATTTATTTTTCAACATCTGAATGTGTATACTTTATTTATTTGTAAGCAGATTAAATATAATTCAAATAAAAAATAATTAAATAATAAAAAATTATCAATTTAATAAAAAATAAAATATTTATGTTTACTAGTGATGTTGGTGGTAATAATTCGTGTTAATGGCTAGTAACGGTGGTGGTGATAGTTGCTAGTAATAGTGGTGATGATGGAGTTTGTTGGTGTTGTAATGGTTGGCGCTATGGTGAGGGTTGGTAGTGCTGGTTGTGATGGTGAAGTTAGTTGATGTTAGTAGTTAGCGGTGTTGATGGTGGTGGCTGAATAATGTGTGGTAGTATAGCTGGTGGCAGTGCTAGTTGTGATGATGCAGGTAGTGACTAATAGGTGTGGTAGAGGTAGAGGCAGTGATAGCGGTAGTGGTGGTGGGGGCAGTGAATGTAACTATTATGATGTAGGTGGTATGTGTAATAATGAGTAATAGTAGTGGTTGACAATGATGGCAAAGGTGGTTAGTAATTGTGGCTGGTGGTTGGCGACGATAATGGTGGCGGTGGTTGTGATGACATAGGTGGTTAGTGGTGATGACAGATGGTTTCGGATATAGTGGTAGTGAAAATTATCCACACAAATATAACTCTTAATGATATTAAGACTGTTCTAAATCTTAATGATTAAGACCTATTCAGACCAAATAAGTGCTGAAATCTTAATGAAAATAAATGCACTTAATGATTTAAGGTTTGAACCATTTAGATTCAAACCTCCATTAAGTGCAAACCAATGAGCCCTAAGTGTTTCTACCTTTTTCATGCATTTTTGAGTGAACTTTCCAAGTCTCAATGATACCTAAGTAAATCACCTAACATTCGTAAGATTTTAAGTTCTTGCTTTTCCTAATGACTAATTTTTCTTCAAGACGGTTTTCATCCATCCATCATTGGGAAAAATCATGATTCAATGACTAACAAAAAAAATTTAGACCTACTAATCGGTTCTAAGAGACTATCCATCGAAAAATTACCGAAAATAAAAATTGGTGAAACTCAAAAAATAATAAAATTAAAAAAAAACTACTAAAAACAACCCAAGTATGCAAGATAAGTCATTAATCCAAAAAAAATCTAGGCCCACCATGTATAAATAAAGCAATTAAAGCATGCATGGTAATGAAGTATACTTCTCCTACCCCACACTTAATCGGTAGTACTAAAATAATAAAGGATAAAGTAAAAAGTGAAAGAAGAAATCCCTAAGCCTCTAATCCTCATCACTAGTGGGGGAGAGAGAAGCTTCCCCCCATCTCAGGATCCTCTTTCTCAGCATCACTAGACTCTATGTCAGTGTCTACTCGCGCCATCTCATCCTCTATGGCCACGTCATCATCAAGGGGTTCCTCAAATCCAAGCCCAACTCTGCAAAGGGCTCGCGAGTGCTCGCTCATAGGATAATCCATGTTGAGATGCTGCAACTGCTCCTCTTTCACTCCATTCATTCTTAGTTATAGCATTTGCATGCCATACAAGTGACTCAACATGTAATTAATTCACGCATTGCGCTCATCCAAAGAAAGGACTAGACTCTATACACCCCATTGAGTTCCTTAGTCTTGGTCACATCAATTCCCCTAGGGTCATATACAGGTCTATAATCTGCCTCTTCCTCCGCAATCTGATGTCCACACAGAAATCGGGTCAAGAAACCCCTAAACCTAAAACTTTGGCCCTTTTTCATCATTGCTCTCCTCAAAACATTCTTAATGATCACTCCAATATTCACTGGAACCCCATTCATCAATGCATATACAAGACAAAATCTCTCCCTAGTAATATGGGTTACATGTTTTCCAGGCACTAAGCAAGCACATATAATTTTCAACCGAACACGTGCCTCTCTACTCATGTGAGCATACGGGAATGATACATGATACCCATATTGTTGGTGGCAGGTCCACCTTGCAACTAAATTAGGGTCACTAATGTCTCTATAGGGAGGTTTCTTTACAATGTTCACAAGAGGTTGTGGGTCAACATTAGGTGTACTAAGTAGTTTGTTCAAAATAGGGGTGAAAAGTTGATAATTTGCCCTCTAATTTTGACTTGGTTTGACCTCTCTTTAGGTCCCTAATTAGCAAGAAGTTCCCTCACCATATTCAATTACAATCACCCAAAGCATTAAATATAAAATCAAGATCAAGAGTGTATAATCTATCTACCATGTGAGGAAATACAAATGCTTAGCTTTTTCTATCAATAAACATTTTATGTGAGTACTTCGATTCTTTATGCTCTTTGAACCATTTTTACCTTCTTCTCCCTGACCCAACAGAGCCCAAAACACCTCAATGGTTGTTGTGGAAGACTCACATCATCATGCTCCTACTCATTAGCTCTTTTAGACCTCTTTGAACCATGACTTGAAGACGCCACTCCCTTCTCCTTGTTTGGTTTTGGTGCCATGTATGAAGATTTCACAAGACAAATGTTGTCTTTTACAACTTTGGTGAAAAAGTTTGGAAGAAATTTTGGAGAAATTTCTTGAGAATTTTGAAGTGTGCGGCGTGCCTCTTGCTGAAAAATGGAGTGAACTTTAGGTTTTGATCTTTTAAAACACTCCTATAGGCTGGATTTGTTACACCCCATTAAATGTTGACGTTTAGTAGGCATACGTATGTGTTGTGGTGAGTAAAAAGTGCTTGTTGTGTGAGGGAAAAGCCTCAGAAGTGGGGTTGGAAAGGACCAACACGCACAGGGCTAGCACGACGCGCCAGCCAACAGTACATTGGCCAACGTGGCGCGCCAGCTTGTTGCCTCAATGGGAGGCGCACTGCGCCAGGCCTTGTAGAGCATTGGGCAGCGTGAGGAACACCCCTGCCACCACCCTAATGTATATATATAGTCCTCCTATTCAATTTCAATTCATTTTCTAAGAATATATTCGGCCAGAGAGAGTAGAGAGCGAGGTTTTTCATTGATTTTCATTCGTATACGCTATCAAACACGATACAAATTCAAATTAACTTCGGGTACTGAGTTCTAAGCCCGCAGGGAGCATTACTACGGAGTTATTTTCTCAAAATTCGCCAGGCAAATCATAGCCACGCCGAGCAAAAGTTTTTAGAATTGCTTCAAACTGATTTCTATACAATCACAGGCTCCAAGTAAGCATTTCTCCCTTCTGAACTCTTGGAAAATTATAGGTTTTCAGCCGTATTTTATGTGATTGAATTATAATTGCTATTAGTATTAAAAGTTGCTGATTTTTCCGAGTTTAGTATTAAAACTAGACCCATTCTTTTAGTATTAAAGTTACAGTTGGGAGGATCTGTTGAATACGAGTTGAAACCCGACGATTATTTGGAAAACAACAATCGAGGCATGTAAGGTTTATTCTTTCGGCAAGTTATTCTTGTCGTATAGTGATATGACTTATGCCTCTAAAGCAAGACCATGATTTTTTTATATTGAAATTAGCTGATGCCAGTAGATAACGAGTATATACATATATTTGTTACAACTAGCTGTTATCAGTAGATTGTGATTAGAATTGTTGCGGTCAGCTGTTTATGTAGACTATGAATATATGCATGTTAGGTTAGCTGCTAGGACGTGTACATAGATTGTATGACAATATCCCTCGTAGAGAAAGGATAGGCTAGGCGTGGCACCCACAGAACGCATTATCGAAACTCTTCTATCCTCTAGTTCATTGTATTAGTAGAATTGCGTGTTTTACTGCCAGGCCTAGGTCTTAGGAGCTTGTGGATAATTATTGGGCCTGAGTTAGTAAGTTGAACATCATGAGTGCAGCTGAGCGGTATAATTACCAGTTTGGTGCTGTGTAGCTAGAAAAGCATGCCTAGAGGCCATTGGCGTACCCTTACACCTCAGGGTCAGGAATTTAGATAGGATGACCATATTTTAGAGTCATCAGCACTAGGTTGTCTAATGAACTGAGTGATAGCCTGCCCTCTAGTTAGCTACTCCCAGTATTGTCAGTCCTAGTTGACTTAGCATCCATCCTACAGATCGCCCAGGAAGCCAGTCCAGTTGTCCAGGTCAAATAGACCCATGGGTACCCTAAGAAAGGGGACCTTATTAGCAGGTAGAGGCAGGGCCAGTGCCCCAACCTGTTCTTAGAAGATACTCAGGTACAGATTGCCGTGAGTGGATAAGTCTACGTAGACTTGTCTATAAGGTTAGCAATCGCCTAGAAAAGTCACATAAGATTTGAACAGAACAAGATAGGGTGTAAAGGACCAACACTGTGTTAGTACAACACTACCCTTAGGCTAAGGATGTCAGTCAGCTGCCTGTGGAGGATTAGGGGCTGACCGCCCAAAAGCATGTTCAATCAGTAACAGCCCTACAACCGTTCTAAGCAGAGGGACCAAGTAACTAGTCATCCGCGACCCCGCAATTGTTTATGAGTTATAGTTGTTCGAGTAGGACATTAGAGTATTGTTAGGCCACCCTAGATCTCTCCCTATCCAGTGCTAGACCATTAGAGATCATGATCGCTACTAGGATCCTCTGATCAGATATGGGTGCATGGGGTGTGCCTGCTAGCAGCCTTATAGACTATACTAGGGGCGAGCAGTGGTAGCATTAAGCCCAAAAGGCCAATTGCGCCTTTGAGTGGCTAGATTGGGATTTTAGTATAGCATCTCGATTGGGTTGCCCTTACTTAGGAGCCTTCCGTGACCTCCCTAGGGTTACTAGCTGTGTCGATGCCCGCCAGGGGCTAGATGACGTTGCTCCAAGGAGTGGTATGCCATCTGCGAGGGATGAAGATGGGGTCCCAGGTCCTCATATAGTCCATTCTATGGCTGGACTATTTTATGTCATATTGGCACCACACCCCCGTCGAGCCTGGTGCCTGAGGTATAGATATCAGGAGTCCACTAGACTCAAATACAACTACAGATCAGGAGCCAAGCGGGTCAGTTGCAGACCCAAAGGGATAGGTAGGTTGGATATAGCACTAGTAGAGTCATAGAAACCTGGATAGGGGTATATAGATTGAGGTGTACTTTCCAGGGCTTATTGAGGCCCGAGTAAGTTATTTTTGTGGTGCTTGTCCTTCCAACTTATGGGGGCCAGGTGAGGTTCTTGTTTGTATTCTTGCCTGCTAGTTATAGTTTATGAATGTGTAATTATACAGTCTTAGCTCACGTACATGTAGTGTTGGTTTGATACAGATTACGAATAAGAAGGTGTACAGATTAATCTTTGTTACACCCCGTAAGTTTCTAGCATGTAGTTGGCCTATTCACATGTTGGTTGGAAGTTTTAGGATGCCTTACGTGCGAGGAAAGGGCCCGAGGAAAGGCCGAACGAGAACCAAGTTGGGATTTCGCAAAAGGAGGCCAAACTGCGCTGCCCAGAGGGGCAAAGTGGCACGTAGCTGGGACCTCCGTGTTAGCCAACGTGGCACGAAGCCAAAACAACGCGTTGGCCAGTGTGCCACATTGCCATGTATTTTGCTGCAAGTATATATAGGCCTCACCCTTTAACTTTATATCATTTTCAATTATACACACGACCAGAAATAGAGGGAGCACGAAGAGAATATATAATTTTCTTCCGTTTATGCTG
Organism: Datura stramonium; assembly: GCA_018107945.1. Lineage (NCBI taxonomy): Eukaryota > Viridiplantae > Streptophyta > Magnoliopsida > Solanales > Solanaceae > Datura > Datura stramonium. The sequence continues at coordinate 19,919 of JACEIK010002793.1, read as the reverse complement.
CCAAACGCCGTCCAAACTCAAATTAACTTTGGGTATCGAAGTATAAAGGTACAAGGACCATTTCTACGGAGTTAGTTTCGCGAAAATAGCCCGGCGAAGTGTCGACCCACCGAGTCAAATGATTGGAAATGCTCCAAACTAGTTTTAATACACTCCCAACATTAAAGTGAGTATTTCCCTCTTCTAGACTTCCGGGAAATTTTGAGTTTTAAGTCGTTCTTCGATAAGTCGAAGAATAGCTAGTAGATATATATATATATATAGTATTGTTTTCTTCCAAAATAATGATGAAATTAGTTCTATTCTACTGTGAAAATGATTACAGTTAGAGAAATAGCTGAATATTAGTCGAGCTATGCCAATTAAATAGAAAGCCGGTAGTCGAGGTATGTAAAGCCAGTTTCTTTCGGTAAGTTAGTTGTCCCAGTATAGTAAAACAGTATATATATTCCAGTAGAGTATTTCAGAAATAGTATAGCATACTCAGTATGAAATTTAGTAAAGTACGTTAGAAATATTATATCGTGTTTAGCATGAAACTTAGTAAAACATCATAAGTCCCAACAGATTATTTCAGAAATGTTATATCATGATTTAGTATGATATTCAGTACAACATGTCAGAGATTATATTATTATTATTATCAGATTTAGTATGTATTATATGCAGTCTTTGCTATCCATTGAGACTTGATTGTATTGTTTTGGGCTAGATTACCTAGCTTCCGTGACCGCCCCAGGGTTAATAGCTGTATCGACTCGTCCGCCAGAGGGCGAGGATACGCCGCTTACAAGTGGCATGCCGCTCCGCTAGGGAAGCAAGATGGGATGCTAGTTTCTATATTTTTGCCTTGATCGGCTTATACACCCCCGCCGGGCGCTTGCACCCGGGTGTTGATTTCAAGATTTCTTCACCCAGGTACACCGCAGTCAGGCCCGCTGGGCCCAAGTTGCATACCTGGGGGATCACAGCGTTTATAGTTACTAGGTGACGTGGTATGACCCGGGTAGGGGTAAATAGATTGTGATGATTGTGTGGGCCTTCCGGCTTATAAATAAAAAGGTTTATGTTGTGTTAAGTTATGTCATGTTATTTTAGTTATGGTTAGATAGACAAGAGGACGCCACGCTACTGTGCACGACTCCTACTCTTTCTCAGATAGTTAAGGTTAGTCCTATACCCACTATTCCAAAGGCACCGTCTTTCTTATTGCTCTAGTTACTATCAGCTTCATTATTTACTTTCTCGCTATTTTCAGTTGTTGCTTTTGCATACCGCGCACTGCTGGTACCGACGCTCGTTTTGGGGCGCTGCATTACTTGCTCAAGGCTGCACATAGACGAGGAGCATGTCCCTACAGTTCCGGGGCCAATGATATTAGAGTCAGCCTTTTCATCCTGAGTTTGAATACATAGGTTACTTTTCTTTCTTGTCTCATGTATGGGTAGACCGGGCCCTGTCCTACCCATCATATTATTCTTAGAGGCTTGCAGATTGTATATTTTCCTGTGGTTAGACGATAGCCGTGGGCCTTATTCAGTTGTTAGTTGGTGGCCTTGTCGGTCACATATCGCCTTAGTGCTCGATTTCATTTCTTAGATATAACTAGACAAAGATGTGGCGCCTTGTCGGCCCAAGAGATAAGACCTCAGAGTTGGTTGTTATGGCTACTCTTATTTATATCCTCTTACAGTGGCTATAGGCCTTATCAGCCGGAGGTTGTCTTTACAATCGTTATATGCCCCGCCGTTTTCGAACTAGCTAGAGCTACCGACACCTGCAAGGCTGGGCTTATTATCCAATACCCGTGTCCTAGTAGGGCACTGCGCGCCATACCTCCCAAGGTGGAGCATGACAAACTTGGTATCGCCTGTGTCATCCTGTGAGTCCTACGTGCTATGTAGAGTCTTGTCTATGAATGTGTTGTGCACCACATACTATAGACAGAAGGCTGCAAGGAATGATATTTGTTACTCTTTTCTTCTTATTCAACATGCTATAGAGCGGCATAAAGATATGGCTGAGTCTCGAGCTTATCATACTCTTGTTTACATAAAACGTCGATCGACATCCTACTACAGGCAGAAGATTGGACAAAGGAGGAGAGGGAACTCAATGTATGTTCTCAGCTCGATTAGAACTCGGCCCGATCCGAGGGCGACACAGAGGCATCATCTACCTTTCCTGCCAGCTCATCACATCAGAGCGCTTGGGGACTATTACCCTCACCCTCCGGCAAGCTTCTATACCTATACCATCTCGACTAGAGGTCAGGAGTGCAAAAGAGTCATGTTAGCACAGATGATGGCTGCTCAGCGTTAGTCGATGCCATCTACAGCTGCAGAATCATCAGGAGGGCCCGGTAGTTCGAGGTTCCGAGAATTCCTGGCATTTAGTCCCCCTGGGCAGCTTTGCGGTGGGATGGATCTGGATGAGGATCCCCAGGATTTCCTAGACCGCATGTAGAGGATTTTCAGGGTAATGCATGCCACACCCACAGAGTCGGTTGAATTGGCGGTTTTTCAATTATGGATACTGTGTTGTAGTATAAGAGTTTGAGGTCCCGAGGGAGAGATGTTTCTCCGACCTAGTCCAAGCCTTCTCGTAGCTCGATCATTATCTATCACTCTGAGATTCGATAGGCCCGGTTGATCAGTTTTTACACCTGGAATAGGGGAAATGAGAGTGTGTTCGAGAATACGCTCAGCGGTTTGATCATTGGCCTGATATGCGCCAACCTTTATGGATACCATGCCATCCGTGAGTACATCAAGCTTCGCAGGGGGCTAAAACTAATATGTTGAGACTTGTATTATGGCTACCAGGAGAGGACATGGATATTGCCCGAGTACAGGAATTTGCTAAAAATATTGAGGGCATCAGACAGCGACAACGGGAGATCAGGGGAACCAGTCAAGAACAGCGCCGCAGAGACAAAGCCGATGATTTTCAGGGGGAGGCCCGGGAGGACCTAAGCCGCGGTTATCAGATAGGCCGCCTATACCCCGCCTCCATCACAACAAAAGAGGGGCAGGTCCAGTCGCCGAGGGAAGTCAGAGCCCGAAGGTAGTTCACAAGCAGTAGATTCACCACAACAGAGGAGGGCATGGCATAGCAGAGCAGGTATACACTACATTTTCCCTATTTTCAGCCGACGCCTACCTTTGGAGCTTGTAGATATGACTCCACAGATGTTATATTTGTGGCCAGGAGGGTCATATGATGAGAGGTCCATCTAGGGGTTAGGGTGTCTGGGATCGACAGGATAGGTCATCAGCAGGGTTGCGAGCTCCATCATCCTCGGCAGGGTGCAGGCCCTCAGTTTCAGTAGGTAGAGGCCGAGGCGGATCGTGCCTCCAGCTCGAAAAAGCGGGCCTAGACCGCACTGCATTACCGGGGAGATGATTTAGAGTCGTCACTTAGATGTTGTGACAAGTATGCTGAATATTTGCTTCCTCATCTTGCTTATGTGTTGGTAGATCCGGATCCACCTTGTCTTATGTTACACCATTGCGGCTCAGAAGTTCAAGACAGTCGGGAATTTCTTCTGCGACCTTTTAGTATCCACACCCGCTGGTGACCCTCTATTATAGCCGGCGTCTATTGGGGATGTACATTAGAGGTTGCCAGTCATCAAACTATAGCAGATTTAATAGAGCTAGAAATGGTTAATTTTGACACCATTATGGGTATGGACTGGCTAGCTCCATGCTGAGTCTGGACCAAGACTGTCTGACTTCCACTTTCTAGGAGGCAAGAAGGGAGCGGAAAGGTAGTATGTTAAGTGCCAAAAGCTAGGTTTATTTCCTATCTTCGGGCAAGGAAGTTAATAGCAAAGGGGTGTATTTATCATATTGTCAGAAGTTCAAAAGATGCTCAAGCAGACCTCGACTCTTCAGTTTGTTCTAGTGGCTAATGAGTTCCTTGATGTATTCCTAGATGAGCTCCCCGGGTATTCCCCCAAAAGGGAAATTGATTTATTACGTGCTCAGCCTATATCTATTCCCCATTATCGGATGGCTCCTGCTTAACTTAGAGAACTAAAGGAGTAGTTGAAAGATTTGTTAGATAAGGACTTTATTAGGCCGAGTACCTCACCTTGGGGTGCGCCAGTTTTATTTGTGAGAAAGAAGGATGGTCCCTCCGCATGTGTATAGATTATCGACAATTCAACAAAGTCACGGTCAAGAATAAGTACCCGCTTCCCAAAATAGATGATTTATTTGATCAGTTACAAGGAGAAAGGTATTTCTCCAAGATTGACTTAAGGTCCGGATATCATCAGGTTCGTGTTCGTGAAAGAGATATTCCAAGATTGCCTTCGTGACTTATTACGACCACTTTGAATTCTTAGTCATGTCTTTGGGCTAATTCTAATGCTCCAAAGCAGTTGTTTATGGACCTCGATGAACAATATTTTCAAGCCATACCTGACTTGTTCGTGATAGTGTTTATTGATGATATTCTGGTATATTCCTCTCTCAGAGGCAAACTACTGTGATCATCCTGCATGTAAAGGCTCCAGATTCCCAGAGAACTAGCTATATGCCAAGTTTTCTAAAATGTAGTTTTGGCTGAATTTAGTAGCCTTTTTGGGTCATATCGTCGGACGCTGGTATACAGGTAGCTACACAGAAGATAGAAGCAGTAAAATCATGGCCCAAACCTACCACTCCACCGAGGTACGCAGCTTCCTGGGATTAGATGCATTGCGTAAGGTTTGTGGAAGGATTTTCCACTTTAGCAGCACCTCTGACCAAACTGACAGAAGGCAGCAAAATTCTTAGTGGACTGAAGCTAGAGCAGAGCCTTGAATTGAAGGACAAAGATTGACGTCAACACCGTATTAGCATTACCGTATGAACAAAGAGGGTTATGCAGTTTATTATGACGCTCGGGTCTTGGGTTAGGATGTTGATGCAACATGGTAAAAGTGATTTCTTCATGCTTCCAAGCAGCTGAGGAAGCATGAAAAGAACTTACCTTACCCATGACCCGAATTAGCCGCAAGAATTCATGCCCCTGAAGATATAGAGACATTATTTGTATGGAGTTCACGTGATATTTTCACTAATCATAAAAGCCACAAGTGATATCTTCACCCGTAAAGAGTTGAATTTGTGGCAACGTCACTGGTTAGAGCTGTTTAAAGACTATGATGTGAATATTTTGTATCACCCGTGGAGAGACAATGTGGTAGCAAGACGTTTTAGCCATAATCTATGGGGAGTTTGGCATACTTGTAGCCTGAGGAGCGGAATTGGCCTGAGAATTGCATCAGCTAGATGGTTTAGCCGCTCGCATAGCGTAAATGGGGGACAACAAAGTGGTGATCCGTAACACCGCAGCATCATCATTAGTCGTGGGAAGTGAAGGAACGGCAAGATAAGACCCTAGCCCTGGTTCATCTCAAAAACAAACTTCAGCGAGGAGAGGTGATAGATTTTCGGGTAACTGAGGATGGAGTGTTGGTGATATAAAGATCGCCTTTGTGTTCCAGATGTTGCAGGGCTTCGCGTAGATTATGGGTAAGGAATGAAGCAGGGATAACATAATTTTGTATCACGATGTCCAATTGCCAATAGGTAAAAGCTGAACATCAGAAACTAGGCGGACTGACCCAGGATATAGCTGTGCCTCTATGGAAATGGGAAGCACTTAACATGGACTTTGTAGCAGGATTACTCGCACCAGCGGATATGATTCGATTTGGGTAATTGTTGACAGTTGAAAAATCAGCTCATTTTCTTCCAGTATGGGCTACTTTTTCAGCCGAAGATTATGCCGAGCTGTATATTAAAGCAGAAATAGTGAGGATGCATGGTGTTCCATTGTCAATTATTGCCGATAGGGGCGCAGTTTACAACAAAGTTTTGACAATTGTTTCGTAGAGGCTTGGGGACACAGTTAACTCCGAAAGCACAACTTTTCATCCTCAGACAGATGGGCAGGCGAACGTACTCTTCAGACGCTCGAGGATATTCCACGGGTGTGTGTGCTAGATTTCTGTGGTAGCTGGGATGAACACCTACCGCTTATTGAGTTTGCCTATAATGTAATGCTTACCATTCAACAATTTAAATGGAACCTTATGAAGCCGCTAGAGCGCGAAAGTGTAGATCTCTAGCTGGTTGGCTTGAAGTAGGAGAATCAGTATTGATTGGGCCAGATATCATTCATCAGTCAGGAGGAAAGTAAAGCTTATCAGGGAACGCCATCGACCGCCGAGCCTCCAGAAATCGTATGCCGACGTGCAGCGCAGAACTTGGAATTTAATGTGAATGACTTGGTATTCTTAAAAGTTTCACCAATGAAAGATGTAATGAGGTTTGGCAAGGAGAGAAAACTTAGCCCGAGGTTTGTTGGTCCTTATCAAATCCGCCGAAGAATAGGCTGTGTGGCATATGAATTAGATCTACCTCCGCACTAGAATCTGTCCACCCAAACTTTTCCATGTATCAATGCCGGAAAGGTATAAGAGATCCCTCCAGAATTGTCCCAGTACAAGATGTTCAGGTTACAAAAAGAGTAGCTTATGAGGAAGTTCCAGTAGCCATACTAGATCGGCAGATCCGTAGGTTAAGAACTAAAGATGTTGCTTCTGTCAAGGTGTTGTGGCGTAACGTGAACCGAGAGGAATTGACTTGGGAAGCAAGATGATATGAAAGTCAGATATTCTCGCTATTCTAGACTTAATGATTATGCAGCCAGAGGTATGTTGTTATCGTTGTTTCATGAGTTGCTTTATATTCATGTAAATGTGGAGTAGATGACTCCAGTTCATTATGAAATGAATACTATAGTATCATGTGAGTACCAGATGGACTTTTCGCGTTTCGTGATTTTCGATAGTCCATATTGGCAGGAGACTCACTAAATTTTTCCAAAATAAATAGTGGCAAGTTAAGATTCAAGAAGAAGTCACATTCGAGGACGAATGTTCTTAGGGGGAGGATGTTACAACCCGTAAGTTTCTAGCATGTAGCTGGCCTATTCGCATGCTGGTTGGAAGTTTTTAGGATGCTTACGTGCGAGGAAAGGGACCTGGGAAAGGGGCCGAACGAGTTGCTGGGGATTTTTGCAAAGGAGGCCGAATCCGCGCTGCCTAGAGGGGAAAAGTGGCATGGAGCTGGGACTCACGCGTTAGTCAACGTGGCATTGCAGCCAAAACAGCCGCGTTGGCTAGCGTGTCACGTTGCCATGTATTTTGTCAAGTAAGTATATAGGCCTCACCCTTTAACTTTATATCATTTTCCATTATACACACGACCAGAACAGAGGGAGGACGAAGAGAGTATATAATTTTTCTCCTGTTTACGCTGCCAAACGCCGCCCAAACTCAAATTAACTTTTGGTACCTAAGTATAAAGCTGCAAGGAGCATTTCTACGGAGTTAGTTTCGCGAAAATCGCCCGGCGAAGCATCGACCTGCCGAGTCAAATTGATTGGAACTGCTCCAAACTAGTGTTAATACACTCCCAGCATTAAAGTGAGTATTTCTCTCTTCTAGACTTTTGAGAAATTTTGAGTTGGGTCGTTCTTCTGATAAGTCGAAGAATAGCGTAGATATATACATAGTATTGTTTTCCAAAATAATGATGAAATTAGTTCTATTCTCACGTGGAAATGATTACATTTGGGAAATAGCTGAATATTAGCCGAGCTACGCCAGTTAATCAGAAAGCCGATAAACAGGTATGTAAAGCCAATTTCTTTCGCAAGTTAGTTCACAAAAGATAGTAAACAATATATATATATATATATTCCGTAGAGTATTTTAAATAGTAGCATACTCAAAAGATGAAATTTAGTAAAGTATGTCAGAAATATTATATTGTGTTTAGCATGAAACTTAGTAAAACGGCATAATTCCCAGTAAATTATTTTAGAAATGTTATATCATGCTTTAGTATGAGATTCAATACAACATGTTAGAGATTATATTGTTATTTTTAGATTTAAGATGTATTATATGCAGTCATTGCTATCCGTTGAGACTTGATTGTATTGTTTTGGGCTGTGGTCCATCAACTTCCGTGATTGCCCCAGGGTTAATACCTTTATCGACTCGTCCGCCAAAGGGCGAGGATACTGTCGCTCTATGGAGGGCATGCCGGCCCACTAGGACGAAGATGGATGCCAGCTTTCCCAATATTTTTCCTTGCTGGTTTTTATACAATTTCATCGAGCGCTTGCGCCTGGGGTATTGATTTGAGGAGTCCTCTAGACTTAGGTACAACTATAGTCAGGGGCCCAACGGTCTAGTTACATACCCAGGGATCACCCAGCTTGCTTATACTTACTAGGTGATGTGGTAAGGACTCGGTAGGGGTAAATAGATTGTGATGATTGTGCCTTCCGGCTTTTATGGGGCTGTGCAAGGTTTATGTTGTGTTATGCTATGTCATGTTATTTTAGTTATGGTTAGATAGACAGTAGGACGCCACGCTACCGTGCATGACTCCTACACTTTTCAGATAGCTAAGGTTAGTCCCGAACCCACTATTCCGCCGCCTACCGTTTACTGTTTGTGTTTACTATCAGTTTCATTATTTACTTTCAGTTATTTTCGCTGTTGCTTTGCATACTCAAATACTCAGTGGTATCGACGCTCGTTTTGGGGCACCGCATTATTTGCCAGACTGTACATAGACGAGGAGCATGTCCCCATCAGTTCCGGGGCCAACATACAGAGCCTTCAGCCTTTCATCCGGAGCTTGGAATACATAGGTTTACTTTCTTCTTGTCTATACAGTATGGGTAGACCGGGCCATGTCCCGACCATCATATTTTCTTAGAGGCTTGCAGATTGTATATTTTCCCGTGGTTAGCCATATTGGCCGTGTGGGGCCTTATTCGCTTGTTAGTTGGTGGCCTTGTCGGTCACATATCGCTTAGTGCTCGATTTCATTTCTCGATATAACTAAGACAGCATGGTGGCCTTGTCGGCCCACATAGGATCCCTTGTAGTTGGTTGTTCTGGTTAGCTGTTTATATCCTTACAAAGGGCTATAGGCCTTGTCACGGAGGCCGTTTCATGTACCGTTATATAGCTCGCCGTTTTCTTGAACTTAGTTAGAGCCGACCTGGCACCCTAAGTGCTTAGGCTTAGTTAGTCCAGTAGTCCAGGTCCTAGTAGGGCACTAAGTGCCAATCATGCCTCCTGCTGGTGGGGCGTGACAATATTTCTGCTGTTCTTTTTCTATTCACTCCCAGTCTTTATCAACTTATATACTACCTTATATATTTGTTACATATTGTACCGAAGCTCCTCCCCTTGGCACCGCATTACTTGCTCCGCAAAGTTTAGACAGACAGAAATTAGATCCTCAAGAACAGCTATTCGTAGTCAGCAATTTGGCTAGCCTCATTCGTAGTTGCCAAGTTGTAGAAAGTGAAGTCTTCCATTTGTATAGTATTTGGGTAGGCTGAGGGCCCTATCCCGAACACTATTTGTATTCTTAGAAGCTTACTGGCGCTTTTAGTTATGTTACACCCCGTAAATTCTTGACATTTAGATGGACTATTAGCATGTTGGCTAAGAATTTTAGAATACCATACATGCTAGGAAAAGGCCCGGGGAGATATCGGACAAGCGCCACATCGGCGCCGCAAGAAGAGGAGGCCTGCTGCACTCTCCAAAATGGCCACGTGCCATGGAGGTTGACCCTCCGTGATGGATAACGTGCCACGGAGGGGCTGTCCAAAGCAAAGTATATAACCCCCCTACTTCGGTTTTATTTCATTTTAACATATAATTTCCAACAGAAACGAGGGAGAACAGTAAGGGACGAAGGGTTTTGATAAAATTATCCGATTACGCCTGGCCAAATATCCAAAGCTATCTGTCATCGCAACCTCAAAGTCACCCCAATAAGCTTGTAGTTTCAGTCTATGGTTTTATTCAAACAGTCGGCAAGTGAATTATCAAATGAATGTTGTTCTTAGCCCAGCGTAGCGCCATTTCCTCCTGACTGAAATGTGATTCTTCCAACTGTTTTTTGATAAGTCAAAGATAGGGCAGTATATATATTTAAAGTAGTGTTTTTCTTCCGAAATATTGATGGATTTAGTTTAATATGAATGCAGTTGGAGGAAATAGCTAATTATTGGCCGAGCTACGCTCAGTTGGTCGAAAGTCGAATTGAGGTATGTGAAGCTAGTTTTTCAGCAAGTTAGTAATTTGTAGAGCACAAACTAGTATAAATTTAGTAGAAAGTTTCGTAAATGTGCGACAACATGCCCAAGATGTAATTTAGTAAAGTATGTCGATATTATCGTGTTCAGCCAAAATTTAGTAGCAATATAAGTCCCCGTAAAGTTTTTAAATGAAGTCAGCTTAATATGAATTTGAGAAAGCATGTTAGAAATAGTAAATCATGTTTACTATGAAACTTAGTTATACAACATGATTTTTAGCGTAAATATTATATCTTGTTTCAAAGACGATTCAAAGATAGTATGACAGTAAAATTATATATATACCATTATCGCTTTCAACATGTATTATATATATACACAATACTATCATTAGTTTCAGCATGTATCCTATGCTTAGTATTATTAGTTGAGACTTGACCGTATTGTTTGGGTTGATGGACTCCCAGCATCCATGACCGCCCTGTGGTTAATAGCTATATCGACTCGTCCGCCGTGTGGGTAGAGGATACGCCGCTCTACGGATGGGCATGCCATCCCTTAAGGGACGAAGATGGGATACCAGTTTCCACATATTTTGCCTTGTTGATTTTTATACACTCCCCTAAGCGAGCGGGTACGCCCGGGTGTTGATTCAGAGTCATCCTGACTGTGTACTGCCATAGTCGTGGGCCTGGGCCGTGGGCCTAAGTGCATACCCAAGGGACTCAGGATGCTTATATTTTTACTAGGGGAGATGGGCTGACCGAGGTAGGGGTATAGATTGCGTGTTGGTTGTACTCCTTCCATTTATGAGGGCTAGGTAAGGTTTATGTGTGCTATGTTATATATGTTATGCTATGTTATGCCATGTTATGTTAGTTGTGAATAGATAGACAGACCCAATACCACGCTACTGTGTACGACTCCTATTCCTTTCAGCATAGTTGAGGACAGTCTTGAATTCATACTTTCAGCCAATTACAGTCTATGTCTTTCTACTTCAGTTCTATCAGCTTATATTACCAGTTTTCAGTTATTTCCAAAGATGTTGCTTTTGCATACTCAAGACCGCTGGTACCGACGCCCGTTTGGGGCGCTGCATTTGGCTCCGCAGTACCTGTAGATGAGGAGAAGACCCTCGTTGTTCCAGCCAACGATACAGAGCCTTCACCTCCTTTCATCCGGAGCTTGAAAGGCAGAAGTGTATTTTTCTATGTTGTACAATATGGGTAGGCTGGGGCCTCGTCTCCACCATCTCTTTTTATTCTCGTAGACTTGCGTAGATTGTATATTCTCGTGGTTAGTCAGATCACGTGTGAGGCCGTGTATATGTTCTAGTTTGTTTATGCTGGTCGTGTGGGGCCTTATTCATGTAGTGGTGATCTTGTTGGCCTATGGTAGTTAGTGTAATTTGTTTTCTTGATTCAGAAATAACTAGACAACATGGTGGCCTTGCGCCCCCACAGGCCCCTCTCTATTGATTCAGCTTGTCTCGGTAGCTGTTGTTTTCTTACAGGTGGCTATAGACTCTGATTCGATCGGAGGCTGCATTTACAGCCGTTATATAGCCGTTGGCTTTCTTAATCCAGAGTTAGAGCGCTTGGCACGTAGCGCACGGCCCGCGCGTACGGGTCGCAAGTAATATAGTGGCTCTTTTTAAGAAACTGATTGTCGAACTCCAAGGGATCGACCCATTCCTCTAACTATCCAACAGGCAGAATCTTAAATATTCAAAGTGTTGTTATAGATATTTCAATGAAGAGTATTTAAGTCTAAGTTTGGGTCAACGAAATATTCTGAAAGTGCCTTAGGAGCAATATAGGGCTAAACCGATTAATCATGAGCAATATGGATTTGCAATGGAAAGAGCATGGAAACTGGGCCAATTGTTATTTCACATACTATAATTGCATGCTCATGGTCTTCCGAGCCTCTAAACAGGGCAATCTAGCCTCACTGTGAACATTGTGAGCGAGGAGCTAATTTTCTAGTCGCTGGCAATCAATTGGTGTTGTGGTTGCGGAAGCGATTAGGACTTTCGTACGCCTAACCATTGACCAACTCTAGCCGTGGCACCTACTTCTTCAGTGATGTGACATCCCAAGTTGGTCTTTTCATAACCCCGTAGTCAACTACAAGGTGTTAGTATATTTCTATCGAAACACGGAACCTCTCCCCAGATTACTTCATGCTCCCTCTACATTCTCATGTCCCTACCTAGGTAATGCCTTCTCAAGCTATTTCCTGTTAACAATATGCTTTTATGGTGATCAATCATTAAAACAACCAACAAAACAGATGCAAGACGAAAACAACAATCAATAACTCAATTCCAAAACAATATCATAGAATTGCAATCATAATTCATGGCTTCAACCCTAGAGGAAGGGTTCTTGCCATTCATGTTAGTAAAATTTACGCACCTACTCCTAATCTACTACAATTTGGTCTCAACTACATACTTACATGAGATTGGTAGATGAGAAGGGAATTTGATGAACCCTAGGTGAGTTCACTTCCCTTCACTTATGCAGTTTTTCCTTAATAAAATCGTGACCAAATGAAAATAAGAGCTAAGGGTCCTATTTATAGTAAATGGAGAACGCATACTTGGCCTGTCGTGGAACGGCTCCGTGGTCACGGAGTGGACGGTGGAGCACTGCCTCCATGACACGGAGGCATCCTGAAAGCTCACTGGAATTCAACCCGAAATTGCCCCTGGAGCATGTTGCCGCGATGGCAACGTGGCACGCCGCTTGGGCAGCGCTGGCATTACCAGGAGTTCATGAGCCCTCATGCCTGCCGGGGCACGCTGCCAACACGCATGGGGGCCAAGCCTGGGGCAGCCTGCTCGTGGCACTTCGCCGACGCGCCGGGGTGGGTCGCTTTTGGGCCACCCTTTGCCGACGTCGCGTGTTGATTCCTTCTCCAAGCTCTACTTCACCAATTCATGGAATAGCTCTCAAATAACAAAACCTACAAAACAAAGGCTAACTATGTTGGTTAGCACATATCCTCACTTTTATAGAAATCATGAAATGTATCAAATAGCTTAGACAACACGACTAATTTTGCTATAAAGCGTATCACGGACCTATATTATTTCCCGTGATCACAACCCCACACTTAAAGCCTTGTTCGCCCTCGAACAACCTTTTACATATCATGCATATGGAGAGTCCCCATATAACTAATTTAGCAAGATAATTCAATCTCCGGCTATAATGATTACGTGCGATACAAGCTAAAAATAGAACATGCTATGAAATACAACTATGTTAAGACTTCTTAACCTCAAGAATCGACTTTCAATTTAAGCAAACTCGTGAAAATCAACGGACTAAGAAATCCCACATGAATTATATCCTTCATTAAACATGTGCCTCACGGAAAGAGAGAGTTACCAATCACACGCAAAAATAATTTTTACATCACAACATGTGTGGGTATATAAAAAGATTTTACACTCACTCTCACAAAGAATTCACATGCTTCATGTCATGACCTATAAGCTTGCCCTTAGTGTTTTACTCCACTAATTTAAGGATGTATGAATGTAAGATCAAGTAGGACTTTGAAGGTTATAACGTAACTCAGGTACAGGTAGGTACTATTATGGCCAGTAATAGTGACTATCTTTCCTAAGCGCTTTTAATACACACGCCCTCCTGGCGAACTTCCCTTCCCCTACTTCACCTTTTTATCCTTCTTGATGGTTTTTTTTCCTCTTTTTTGTTTCCCTTTTATTTGTGGGGCACTTTGACTTGTCAGTAAGGAGCTCTATAAATAATTTTTCATTACTTTATTTTCTTACTCCTTAACAATAATCAACCACTTTCACACAAGTGCACCTTTTTTCCTTTCTCAACTTCTACAACTTGCTACTTTTCATTTCTTTTCATTCCTTTCTACTCCTTTACTCTTTCAGATATTTCTTCTTCAAGCGCTTAAGAGCTTTGGGTCAATTCAAGGTTAATGAAAGAAACGGTTTAGGCTTATGTTGCAGCTGAATGTGCTAACAGGCTCACGGCTCGGGCCGGGGCTAACTAGGATTAATTTTTCAAGGTAGGTAAAACGAGGATAAAATTGAAGTTAATCTCAAAGGAATGCCTAAATCATCTCCTACAATTCACATCCTTCATTCCGCTTCATACACACACCAGGCAAGTTCTAGACAATCCACAATAGCATAGAATACTCAAAACCTTACACTCAATGCGCATGTCAATTTAAGACACATTCACAGACTTACTCACCTAATCACAAGAATTCAGATTCAGCTTCAATTATTTTGAGTCACATTCAAGAGCCTAAGTGTCTCAAACAAAGTTATAAATCCCATGCTTCTTAATCACTGAAATATTGTTTCTTGCATCTTACAACCATATCTAGCACGTAACAAGAACATCAAGCATCAATTAGCTATGGTTTCAAAAATCCCAACATCTATCGACTAATTTTCCTCAGGACGGCCTGTCATCCATCCATCGTCGGAAACAGTCCCTATCTGTGACTAAAAACATTATATACAGACAAATAAAAATAAAAAATAAAAATAAAAATTTTATTCTTCGGTTCAAACACCGAAAAGAACCGAAAGAAAAACCAACGGTGATGAATTCATGCTTGATTCTCAAGAAATTTTTCAGATTTTTCAACTTTTTCCACACAAGCATTACATTCACGAACAATTTGTTAAGCACAAAAATTTTGAAATTTCCTGAAATTTCCTTCACCTCATTACCTAAATCATGCTATGTCCCCGTAGCATCAAATTAACGTTTTAAGAGGGTGAGAAATACTCCCCGAGGCCTGGGGCCCAACTAGTAGCATGTTTTCCACAATTGCACGAGCGGGTGGTCGACCCCACACTTTTCCTTTTCCATGCTTCCTAGCTTCCTCCTCCGAGGCTCAGACTTCCCCTCCACCCGGTGCCTAACTTTCCACAAAAACACAAAAACAAACAAATTAAAATAACAAAATCAAAACAGAAAAACAAAATTTTCAAGTGTACCTCGAGGAAAATTCTTGGCTGCCTCCCCAAGCAGCGCCTTATTTTACGTCGTGGCACGACGTGGACTGCCCTTTTTCAGGACATCCTCATACCTGCCCTTTTCGAGAACCATCTCCTTTTCTTTGCTGTCGAGAGAAACAACCTCCACTGCTCTTTCCCCTTTCTCCAACTTCTTTTCAATTTGAAGCCCTTTTATCGTACTTGGGTTGAACACTTGATATTGCCTTTGACCGTGCACCTGTGGACTCCTCCACCCCACACTTATCCTCTGCCAACACACTAACTTGACAAAGGTTTCTCTAGAAGGTGCGGCTGGGTTTAGCCTTGTGTGACCCCGAAGATTTCTTTCTTCATCCTCGACCTCATTCGTGGTCCCTCTCAAATCAATCACCGCTTCTCCGATGGCCAAGAATGGCCGTCCCAAGATTAGGGGGTACCTGGTCATCAACCTGAAAATCTAAAATAATAAAATCAGCAGGTATAATAAATTCTTACCTACTTTGAGATGAGAAGGCTCTATGATCCCGGCCAGTGTAACTGCGACTTGTCGCCTACCGCAACATCAACCTTGTCGGTCTCGGTCTTCCCAACCCCAAGTTGTTGAATAAGGATAGGGGCATTAGGTTAACTGCTGCCCCTAAATCACACAAAGCTCGGAGCAATTTCAACTTACCAATTTGTATGGGGAGGGTAAAGCTCCTAGGTCTTTGAGCTTTTCTGCATTTTGCTCAACACCCCGTGACTCGCACTCCTCAGTCAGTGCCAGCTCCGGATATCCCCAATCTAACTTTGTTCGCCATCACGTCCTTCAAGTATTTAGCATACTTGGGCATTCCCTGCAAGACATCAATAAGAGGCAATTTATGTGAAGTTCTTTTAAAGTCTCAAAGAACTTTTGAAACATTCCTCCTCCTTGCTCTTTTCTTAGTCTCTCGAGGAAATGGTGGTGGTGGTCACAGTTGGCTGCAATGAAGATTGCCCATTTTGTTGCCCAGCACCCTGATTTGCTCCAGTAATGGATGGTCCTGGTTCCTACTAACTCCGCCGCACCTCTTTTTCTCCACTCTCTAGGCACCGCACGCCCAACCGTCTTCCACTTCTAAGACTGATGGCATTGATCTGCCGGGGGTTAGGATCTGCGTCGCTTGGTAATCCTCTCTTGCGGCCTCATTTTTGTTCAGCTGCTATTTGACTCACTTGCTTTTCAAGATTCGTGGCTACTTGGCCGGTTCATTAAGTCTGCTGCCATCCTTGCTTGATTTTCTGCTAACTGATTCTGAGTCTCCATAATTTTCTGCAGTGTCTCCTCAATGCGGCCGTTTACTCGCCCATCAATCTGCCTACTCCGCCGATACCGATGTTGTTGAGGCCAGCCAAAATTCGCTTACCCACCCCAAGAAGAAATCGGGTGGCCCTGCCATTGCTGTTGGAGTTGTTTCCAAAATTCTGATTCCTGTGCACATTCCCCAACAAACACTGATTCCGGATTGCCCACAAGATTCCGCATTATGCCCATTATTACCATTAAATTTCACACCAACTCGGAGCTTGCCGAACTGCATTGGGTCCTGGCCCCGGTGTTGGTGCATACTCAGTTTATTGAACTGAGTCAACATTTGATGTTGAAACGAAGCTGAACCGTGCTGCCAAGGCATTCAAACCATCTACTGGCCAACCCTGTTCTTCCCGCCCCTCTAGATGATTCGTACCACTGATTTCCTTGTGCGATTCTGCCCAACAACGTGTACAACTCATCACGTCTTTTCCAAGGCTTGCCACCCGATGCATAGTCTAGTAGTATTTTTGTGTGTGGGTCCAGACATTATACAAAGGTATGGGCCAAGACTTCATTTGATTGCCGATGATGGGAAAGTCTCTCAACAATGACTTGAATCTTTCCTGCCATGTACAAGTTCTCATCGTGCTTCGCTTGAAACTGAGTATCTCACTTCTCAACTTTGCAGTCTTGCCTGAAGGAAAGAATCTGATAAGGAACTTTCTGGCCAAGTCATCCCATGAAGTAATGGAGTTGGGTGGCTCAGCCTTCACCACTTTTTCGCCTCCCAACAATGAAAATGGGAAGAGGGTTAAGCGGATATAGTCTGTGGACAAGCCGGTGGGGACGAACGTATCACTAATCTCAAGAAAGCTCTGTAAGTGCTGCCGCGGGTTCTCATGTGCCATTCCAAAGAACTGACCACTGAATGTAACAGCCGCACCATATTCTCGTTAAGCTCAAAGTTCCCTCCAGCCCGGCTTACGGGATACTAGAGGTCACATTCGCCGCTAGTGGGATAGCCATTTCGCGAACCGGTCTTGCCGCCATTGATGCCGATAACAGTTGTATTTGTCCTCGCGGGTTGTTGTTGTACCTTTTCTTGAAGTCTCTTCAGCTTTTGCTCTAGAGCTACTCTCCTTTGCAAATGGATTTCCAATGCTCGTGTTCAATCAACGTTTCCACAAGCTCTCTATTTCTAGCCAGCCTCGGCAGGACAACCTGTCACCTGCAATAAGTCAAACCAAGACCAAGTTTCTCAACACTTAAGGAAAATCAAAATCACCTAAAAATGAATAAGTTATTAAAACCGCGAGTCCCCGGCAACGGCGCGCAAAATCCTCTGACGTGCCCGCAAGTGTACGGTCGCAGGTAAGTAATATAGTGGCTCTTTTTAAGAACTGGATTATCGAACCTAAGGGACTCGGACCCATTCCTCTAACTATCCATTTATAGTGTGAATTTAAATAACTAAAGTGCTGGTTATAGACATTTTCGATTGAAGAGTATTTAAGTCTAAGTTTGGGTCAACGAAATATTCTGAAAGTGCCTTAGAGCAACATAGGCTAAAACCGATTAGTCATGCGATAATAAGATTTGCAATGGAACGAGCATGGAACTATCAATTGTTATTTCACATAATTAGAATTGCATGTTCATGGTCTTTCGAGCCTCTTAACACGGCAATCTAGCCTCACTGCATCATTGTGAGCGAGGAGTTTAATTTTCTAGTCGCGGGCAATCAATTATGTTGTGGTTTACGGGGAAACGATTAAGGACTTTCGTACGTCTAACCATTTAACGCAACTCAGCCGCACACCTACTTCTTCTTCGAGTGGTGATGAGACATCCCAAGTTGGTCTTTTCATAACCCCGTGTGTCGTCCAAGCAAAGGTGCTAGGTATATTTCTATCCAAACACCTTAACCTCCTCCCAAGATTACTTCATGCTCCCCACATTCTCATGTCCTGACCTAGGTAATGCCTTCTCAAGCTATTTCCTAAGCTAACAATATGCTTTTATGGTGATCAATCATAAAAACAACCAACAAAACAGAATGCAAGACGAAAACAACAATCAATAACTCAATTCCAAAACAATATCATAGAATTGCAATCATAATTCATGTCTTCAACCTCTAGAGGAAGGTTTCTTGCCATTCATGCTAGTAAAACTACGTTAATCTACTCCTAATCTACTATTAATCTACTCCTAACTACATACTTATATGAGATTGGTAGATGAGAAGGGAATTTGATGAACCCTAGGTGAGTTCTCCCACTTCTCCCTTCACTCCTGTGCAGTTTTTCTGAATAAAATCGTGACCAAATGAAAATAAGAGCTAAGGGTCTATTTATAGTAAATGGAGAACGTGCATAATTTGGCCTGTCGTGGAACGCCCGTGCACTGTCACTTCTGAAAGTGTAGTCGCTGAGCACCGCCTCCGTGACACGGAGGCACGCGGCTCTACTGGAGCTAACCCAAATTCGGCCTAGGCAGCATGTTGCCGCGATGGCAACGTGGCACGCTGCTGGGCAGCGCGTCACACACTTGTGGTCGCGGAGCCCTCATGCCGTGGCACGTTGCCAACACGCATGGGGGCTGTTTTAGGCAGCCTGCTTGCCGTGGCACTTCGCCGACGCGCCGGTGGGCTGTTTGGGCCTCCTCTTTGCCGACGTTCGCGTGTTGATTCCTTCTCCAAGCCTTACTTCACCAATTCATGAATTAGCTCCTCAAAAGTCATCAAAAACCTACAAAACAAAGGCTAATCATGTTGGTTAGCACATATCCTCACTTTTATATAAAATCACATGAAAATGTATCAAATAGCTTAGACAACACGACTAATCTAAGCTATAAAGCGTATCACGGGACCTATATTATTTCCCGTGATCAAAGTGCTTAGGCTCAGTTGGTCCAGCAGTCCAGGTCCTAGTAGGGCAGCAGGTGCCAGTCATGCCTCCCAAGGAGGGGCGTGACAAATTTGGTATCAGAGAAGGTCGTATCCCAAGGAGTTTGCAAGCCGTGCTAAGTAGAGTCTTGTCTATGGATGTGTTGTTCATCACATGCTATAGATAGGAGGCTGCAAGACATGATAGGATGGTTACTCTTTCTTCTTATTTAGTCGTGCTATAGAGCGGTACAGTATAGGGTTGAGTCCCTAAAACTTATCATACTCTTTGGTTACAGATACAAAGTCAGATCAGTGACACCCTATCACTGGCAGAAGATTGGATATAGCAGCAAAAGAGGGCACCAGCCAGTTGTAGGGTAACTATAGCAGCAGAAGGAGGTATCAGGGACCTCCCAATGTGATACCTCTATCGGTACAATCCCCAGTATATTTCTATAACTTTAGAGTAGGAGTGTTACACCCCGTAAAATTCTCGACATGTAGATGGCCTATTCGCATGTTGGTTAAGAGTTTTTGAATGCCATACATGCTAGGAAAAGGCTCGGGGAAAGACCGGATAAGAAATCCGTCGAACC
>JACEIK010002792.1:134263-155802 GCA_018107945.1 Datura stramonium | reverse complement strand
AACATATAAAGGATAAATATAACCTAGAACTCTGCAACCTGTAATTGATATCAACTTACTATAACATAACTAAACTCAAGATAACTGAACCAGGAATAAGAAATTGTAAAAACTTGGAATCCTGGAAACTGAAACCTAATAATAACTCTATAATGAGATGAAAATGCTATTAAGAAATGCACAAGAAAGAAACTATAACTGTAATGCCAGCGACCAACCAACCGTAAATCCATATATAAAATTCATCCAGCGGGTGTACCACACAGGGGTAAAATAAAAATATCTCCATCCGATGTACCACACTGGGGTAAAATAAAAAGATCTTAGCTGATGTTCCATATCGGGGTAAAATAAAAATATCTCCAGCCGGTGTGCAATACCAGGGTAAAATAAAAACAACTCTAGCCGGTGTGCAATACTGGGGTAAAATAAAAACATCTCCAGCCGGTGTGCAATACCGGGGTAAAATAAAAACATCTCCAGCCAGTGCAATACCGGGGTAAAATAAAAACATCTCCAGTTGGTGAAATACCGTGGTAAAATAAAAAGATCTCCAGTCGGTGCAATACCAGGGTAAAATAAAAACATCAACGAGAGCCATTCGATACAGAGGGATGGATATAGGCTGAGTACCTTGTAGAAAGTCAATAGAGAAATCGATTCCCATTCTAGGGTAATACCAGGAAGTTCATTTGGAAACACGTCTGGAAATTCATTGACCATTGGGATGGACTAAAGAGTCGGGGATTCTTCATGCGTATCCTGAACCTTGACAATATGCTATATACAACCCTTTGCTATTGACTTCTTCGCCCAAATATAGGATATGAACCTACCTTTTGACATAGCTACACTGCCTTTCAACTCTCGCAAAACCTCCCCTGGAAAGTGGAATCGGACCGTCTTGGTCCAACATTCTACATTGGCATAACATGGCACTAGCCAATCCATACCCATAATTGCATCAAAATCAATCATTTCTAGCTCCACTAAATCTGCTAAACTCTGGCGACCAAAAACCTCTACCGTGCATCCACGGTAGACACTTTTTGCTATATTAGAATTACCAACAGGCATAGACACTTAAAAGGGTCGCTAAAGCAATTCTGGCATCATTCCAAATTTTCGGGCCACTAATGGTGTAATATAAGATAGAGTGGAACCTGGTTCTATCAAAACATAAACGGAATGAGAAAAAAATGTCCAGCATACCTATAACAATATCCGGCGATGACTCTGAGTCCTGTCACCTCAGTAAAGCATATGTGCGATACGTACCGGTGCCTGAACTGGATGCCTCAACCAACTTCGGCCTCTACGGGATGGAGTTGAGGGCCTGTGCCCTGCTGGAGGTGCTGGGGCACGTGACCCTACGAAAGACCTATCTTGTGGGTCTTGATCACCCTGAACTCTAACTGGACCCCGATCACCCTTACCTCTAGCTAGACAGTCTCTCATCATGTGACCCTCTTTTCCACAGGTGTAAAAAGCAGTAGAACCATACCTACATGCCCCAAGATGACGTCAGCTGCAGATAGGACAACGTGACATGATGAGTCTGCTCTGATCTGAACCCCTCTGCTGTTGCGAACCCGATGCCTATGAGCTCTCTCCAGGGTCATGACTGCCCTTAGTGGTCTAATCTACCACCCTACTGTTGCTGTGGAGGTGAGGTTCTAGGTGGTTTTCCTGATAGTTGTTGCCTAGGTCAGCCCTGAAACTCTACCTGGGTGTCACTAGGTCTAGCCCTGCAGCGCTGCTCCTGATTTACCCTGTCTATCTCCCGATGTCGCTGTCTGATCCCCTCAATACTCTGAGGAAATGCCTGAATATGGGCGATATCCATGTCCTCTCATAGGGTAGCCGTAACACAAGTCTCCACATACTCTGGGAGCTTCCCCATAATAAACCGGTGCATTCTAGGTGACATGGAGTCTACAAAAGCTGGTGCATATCGGGCCAAAGAATAAAATCTTATAACATACTCCCAAACACTCATCGAGACCTACTCTAGATGTAAAAACTGATCTACTCATGCCTGTCGAATTTCCCGCGACAAATAATAATCTAGAAAGGCCTCTGAAAAGCTGGACCAAGTTGGAGGGGAACATCTTTGCCTCGGGACCTTTCCCAACTCTCATACCATAACATTGTTATGTCCTGTAGTCGAAATACCGCTAACTCAACCAACTCTGCAGGCGTAGCATGCATTACCCTGAAAATCCGCTGCAGCTGATCGAAAGGAGTCCACTGGCTGACGCTATCGTCTAAGCTAGCATGAAGACACTGCTCCTAACCTCCTGATCTGATGGTATTGGTATAGGAACTGCTGGAGGTGGTGCCGACACATCTTCCGCTTTAGACAGCTCCTTCCATGGCGGAGAATGTTGGGGAGACCGAGATGAAGTCTCCTTATCCCCCTCAAATCAGGTTGGCTTTGACTGAGGCACCCTGCTAGTGCCTTCTCCTGCCGCTGTGTGTAACTTTTAGTCGGTCGTAGTATGTCGCGTGTCTGATGTTTCTCAATAGACAAGCATAATATAGTAAGCTAAGGGACTCAACCCTATATAGCACAGCTCTATAGCATGACTATAAGAGAAAGAAGAGTAACCACCCTATCATGCCTCATAGCCTCCTGTCTATAGAATTTAGTGCACAACACATCCATAGACAAGACTCTACATGACACGGCTTGCAGACTCTTTGGGCTATAACCTACTCTGATACAAAGTTTTTCACGCCCTACCTTGGGAGGCATGAATGGCACGTAGTGCCACGTTGGAATTTGACTTACTTGGCTAGGCTTATGCACGTCTGGTGCATGCCTGCAACTCAATTCAAGAAAACAACGAGCTATATCTAGGCTGTAAATACAGCCTCCGGCCAACAAGGCCGTATAGCCACCTGTAAAAGAGAACAACTAACCAACAACAAGCAATAAAAGGGAATCCTATGCGGGCCGACAAGACCACCATGCTGTCTAGTTTTAGCAGAATGAAAATAAGGCAACTACAACTATACTATAGCAGACAAGGCCACTAACTAACAGCCAAACAAGGCCCCACACAACCATCACATGAAACATACCATATATAGGCCCCACACGGCCAACAACAAAATGAACAACTGGAAATCTATAATTTGTAAGCCTTGAAGAGTGGAATAATAGTCGATATAGGGCCCGGACCTACCTATAAACTATACAATCAGAAGATCAAACCTTCTAACTATTAGCTCCGGAGGAAGGGAGTTAACTGTACTGCTGACTCTGGCTGAAATCTAAGGAAGTCCTAATCCGCATCTATCCGCACTTGCAGGAAAGTAATGCACCGCCCCAAGGATGGGTGTTAGTATAATTTGTACAATATATAAAAGTAACACAACGCCCCAAGGATGAGCCTCAGTACAATATATACTAAATATATAAGGTAGTAAAAGCAAAGAACTGAATAACACTGATAATGAAACAGAACAATCCAATAGGCGGGATAGAGAGTTAACCTGATATAACTTTATAACTTGTTGTACAACTAAAATTAAATAGTACAAACAAGAACCTTACCTGGGCCCCATAAGCCCAGAAGGTGCATCCAGCATAGAATAACCACTCGGGTCCCCCATAAGACCTAGCGAGTTCAGTTCAATCTCTATACCCCTATTCAGGTCAAAATGAGTCAACAGGTAACTATAGTCGTCCTACCGGTCCCTTGGGTCTGCAACTGAGCTCACACAACTCTTGATCTGTAGTTACATCTGAGTCCGATGGACTCCTGATAACTGCCCCCTAGGCACTAGGCTCGATGAGGGTGTGATGCCGATACGACATAAAATAATAGTTCAGCCATGGAATGGACTATAATATGGCCCTTGGGCCTCTGCATCGTCCTTTGGGACAGCATATTGCTCCATGGAGCAATGTTATATAGCCCCTGGCGTGCGACGACACAACTAATAACATTGGGATTGGTCAGTGAAGGCTATTCAGGTCAGAGTCAATCCCAACTAAACATAAAGTATTGGTCTCAACTAACAATAGCAGCTAATCACAATAAACATACTTCTTACATTCTTACGAGGGCTCAAGCTATGTTATAATACTATAGGAAGCGTCTTGCCAAAGGAATTCACCTTAACATACCTTGATTGTCGTTTCTTGAATAACCGATGAGTTTCAATTTGTATTCATCAGCTCTTTTTAGCTGTAACTTTAATACTGAAAGAATGGGTCTAATTTCAATACTATATTCGGAAAAAATGGTTGCTTTTGATACAATTAGCAACTATAATTCAACTTCATAAAACACAGCTTAAAACCTATAATTTTCTAAGAGTTCAGAAGGGAGAAATGCTTACCTAAAGCCTGTGGTCATTTAGGAATCAATCTAGAGCAATTCTGGCAACTTTTACTAAGGTGGAATTCCGATTTTCCGATCATATTTTGAGAAAATAGCACTGTAGTAACGCTTCCCGTGGGCCCAGAAATCATTACCCAATGTTAATTTGAGATTGGACGGTGTTTGATAGCGTAATGGAATGAAAAAATATTGAAATTTGCGTACTATACTCTTTCTGGCCGTAATATAACTTGGGGAAAATGATTTAATGAAGTGAAGGGGCCTATATATATATATGTGAGGTCGGTGGCAGGGGGGCACCCCGCACTGGCCATAGCACTATAAGGCCCCCCGCATCGCGCCTTCCATGGTGCCAGTGGTCCTGGCATGCCGCGCTGGCCGGTGCCCTGCCGGCAGGCGCATCACGCTAGCCTCACCGACCCTGCATACAAGGCTTTTTCCACACGCGTCAAGCTCTTCTTACTTGTCACATGGTGTAACATCAGTACTTTGAATGTACTAAATATGTAAGGTAAGTAAAACATGCTAGTAAAACGATAATTTGAAATCATAAGTATAAAGCAAGTTATGACATAAGAGTAAGGAGAACATGTTAAAATCATGATCGTGAGATAGTCATAAACATGAGTATTCATCATATGTTGAAGCATAATGACCCAATGTTTGGAAAGTGAAAGCATATATATTCTTTAATCATGTTTGAAAATGTAGGTAAAAGCTAATAATCTGATCAATAGGTCAACTATACCACAAAACATGATATAATAAATCATGTACATGAATAACTTAAAATATGAGGAACAGTGGGAGGCTTCATCATAACCAACACCATCATGTATGAGCACATAATGCCCCAACTATCTTTCTCAAGTGCATAGAGCCGTCCTAAGCCTTGATAGGGCAAAGAACGATAAAGGCGTGATATCACTTATATGCCCCATCAGGCTAGGGGAACACTCTCTAGCGAGGTTGCAAACATGAATGTATACCTACGGTGACACATAGTTCTGAGACCTGGGTATGCTGAACCTCAGCCTACTCGGTGCGAGATACTACTCTCAAGACATGCATATTGCTCATAGACATAATCATGAACATACTTGATTTTACACGGGCTTGTTAGAAAAATATGGGAATCATAATCATCCTTGTCATACATGAACTATCCATGAAAATTATGCCGCTAAGTTGTCCATGATACATAAGCTTGAGGATCATGAAATTCATGGATATTTGAATAAATAGTCATAACTTGAACTTATAGATTCATAAGATTAAAACTCATAAAAATCATACATAATTGGGTGAAATCCTCATAAACATGAAACCATGGATTCATGAGAGATCTTAGTATAAAATATGTAGCATAATCATAAAACATGGCTTGAATCATAAGGAATTCTAAATCATAAGAGGATCATGGAGTTTCATTCAATTTAAGTATAACCCTAGAAGTTTCCAATTGAAACTTGAAGAATAGAGATCATAAAATTGAGCTTTAAAAAGGCATTAGGGACCCTACATACCTGGGTAGATGATTCCCTAACTTGTCTTAAAGACTCAAGAGAAATTGAGATAACGGAGATGGTGAACCCTAGCTTCCCTTGAGGGGAAATTCAATCTACAGATGGTGTGAAGAGAATGAGGACTTAGGCTAAGTTAAACCCTTTAATCTGACCTTAAAGAAGCTTAAAACGACGTCACTTAGGAGTTACAAAAATAGGAGCTTACCAAAATACCCCCAAACATTGAAATATAACCGGACCTAGCAAAACCAATGACCAATAGAATGGGTCATTGGTCCATTGGATGACCAGTTCGTTGCATTTGTTGGTCCCTAGTCTGCTTGGGAATCACTATCTGAACCTGCTCAAATGACTACAAATAATGGCCAGTAAAATTAAACCACAGCTCATACAATCCACTCATCCATTCTGGGTGATTTTTAGAAACTTTAAAAAATTGGATAGCACAACCTAACCAATGACCCGTTGGTTCTTTGCACGGCTCGTCCTTTCGGTCATTGAATGGACTAGTGCCATTTTCCTTGCTAGTTTCAGCTGCAAGTCTTGGATCTAATCTAAGAAACTTTTCGGGATATTACATTATTTCCCTCTTGGGAACATTCATCCTCGAATGTAGATTAACTCATCCAAAAAGGATACGGAAGGAACTGTAATCCCAAATTGAAATCTATAGACTGAAAACTAATAGAGTGACTGACTCTCGACTGGGATACATGACTAAACTGAATTCATGATATATTGTTATACCCTGGGAACCCAAGGATCAGACCTGGGAGTCAAAATGGTGAAAAATTTAAAATTCAAGTTGCAGGCACAGAACGAGTCATTGGAAGACTCGTGAGACTATCTCACAAGTCATTTGGTGACTCGTGGGGAAGGCTAGTGAAGAGTAGGAAGTTGGAGGATAAGGGTTCCCCACGGGCGAGGAAACGACTCGTGGTAAGTCACCACGAGTCATTAGGTCAACCGTGGGGTAACGGTGTGTGAAAAATTGAAGAGGTCAACCAGTGTACTTGACAGGAGCAGACAATGACTCGTTAGGTCAGGCAACGAGTCATGGTGTGAGTCGTGGGGTGACTTGTAAGTAAAGTGATATTATTGAGGCAGTGTACTTAAAGATTGGTGACCACGAGTCATGGTCACCCCTGACAAGCTGTTATATGATCCGTTATGAGCCCTGAGAGTTAGACAAGGTAGTGTACTCGATGAGCAACATGTCGATTTGTCCCCTCCAACGACGAGTCGTTGGGTCGTCCGTTAGGACCACCTTACAGTTATTTTATGCGAATTCAGTGAGGGTCTTTTCTTAATTCCTAAGTTCCTAAGACCTATACTATGTCATTTACGGCTTGTTTTACAGGGTTTTAAGTGGGGAAAACCTATTCTAAGATAATTCATACCATGCATGAAAACTTGAGAGTTTGAAGAGAGGATTTAGAGCAAGTTTTGAAGGTTTCCATTGGAATCTTATCTTGGGCAATTAGAGAAGTGGTAAAATCATCCCTCCCAGATATGTGGGGTTATGAGTGAGTGTTTTCTTCCACACCCATGCCTAATCTCTATCTAGTATAAGAAATTCACATGATAGTGTTATGGGGTTTTTACCTAATTGCACAATTCTTCAATCTCTATACATGGGTATGATTAGATTATATTTATACCGGTGAATTGTGAAGCTTGGGGAATATTTTAAATTGTTATCAGTCAAAATTGTGTTTTCTAAATTATGAAATTTAATGCCCATGGATGAGAAGATGACGAAAGAAGAGAATGATGATGAATGTATGATGATGCTGAGATTTGATAATGAAAAACATGTTTCTAAAGCTACCCATGACTATGATATTGTTTTCAAAATGAATTGAGTAGATCCAAGTATGGTAAATCTTTTGGCAATGCCCACATGTTGGTTTAAAATGATGATTTTTCCTGTAATAATCTTACCACATTTTTTGGAGCGAAGTCTCCCAAGTTTCGTGTTATTAGCTTGTGGTATGTTTCAAATTAAATCTTCTCATATGCATAAGTTCATAATTGAGATCTATTTGTTGAAGGATGATGTTGAACTTCATTTTTATATGATGTCGAGTCTATGCATGATTTCAATTTTGAGCTTTGTCAAAGGACAATGTTGAGCTTCATTTCATATGATGTTGAGTTATGCATGATTTCATCTTGATCTTCATCAATAGACGATGTTGAGCCTCATTATATTCAATGTAGAGCATTGAATGTTTCGGGAGAAGAGTCTAGCACCGAGTATGCAAAGGGTTGATCACCCTATGCCCCAGAACTACGTGCAAACGTAGGTTGATACTATTATATTATTGGGACCTCTCTTGTGAGCTATCCCCGACCCTAATGGCCCATGAGCTTGATATCGATATCATGGTAGCGTCCTTAGTCCTGGAAAGGTATTGGATGGCTCTGCTCACTTGAGTGTAATAGTCGGGACCACATAAGCTCTATCGTGGTATGTCGGTTAAGTGATGAGTCTCCCGTTGTCTATATTATTCAGATTTGCATATTCATTACTCATGATTACTACTATAAGCATGCATGTTCTAAAAGCAAGGTTTGACTCATTGTTCAGCTTTTATCATAAATGTTTTGTTTCAGCTTTGAGTCATTCGAGTTAGTCATGATATTATAAAGCTATGCATGGTCATGTCATGGTAAGATTTCGATTTTAGAATGAATGCATGTAGCCCTTCTCCTCAGACTTGAAAGCTTATGATATGTTATGAAATGTTTTAAATGATTTATTTTACTTGAGCATATTTTACTTACCTTGCATACTTGGTACATTTCACGTAATGACCGCATACTTTCTATGTTGTATCATTCCATGATAAAGGACCCGGCCTGCAGCTTTAGCCCCGCTCTTAGACAGCTTTCTGGAGTTAGTACCTACTCGTATTGGTGAGTCCCCACCCGTCAAGGACTAGACTATCATTTTCCTTTATGTATTTCCAGTTTCAGTATTGTTGAGTTCGTTGCGGTCTTGTCCCATCAACTCATCCATACTAGAGGCTTCTAGACTTATGTACGTGTTAACTTCGGATGTTATTCTGATGTTATGTTGAATTAGACTTCCTCTAAGATTATATTGATATTTTATTCAGTTTATTGAATGGGTTAGTTGTATGATTATGCCATGGGTCGACTTGGGGTCTCTCGGGGTCCCTTGTCCCGTGTCTACAATCCGAGCCTCCATTCACGTCGTGACAAATATACATGCATGCTGGAACATGAAAGGAACTAAGAGACATGATCTTTACATGAAACTGAATAGAGTCATAAGAAGAAAACTAGTACCTCATGCTGGAACTGAGCTAGAAGGGAAAACATGCGGGTATCTAGTCATCATATCTGCTTTGGCTTCCCGCATAGCTCCCTCAACAAGATGATTTCTCCAAAAAACCTTGACTAAAGCTACCTCCTTGTTCCTCAACTTTCAAACCTAATAATCAAGGATCTCAACCGCAACCTCCTCATATGTAAGGCTATCCTTCACACCAATTATCTCTACCAGAATGACTAGAGATGGATCCCTAATGCACTTTTTCAACAAGGACATGCAGAAAATCGGATGCACCGAAGATAACTCTGCTGGTAGCTCCAACTCATATGCCACTTTTCCAACTCGCCTCAGAATCCTATAAGGACTAACATATCGGGAACTAAGCTTCCTTAACCTCATAACTCCCTTCATAGGAGACACCTTCAAAAACACTTAATCATTGACCTCAAACTCAAGCTCTCTTCTCCTAACATCCATATATGATTGTTGTCAACTCTGGGCTATTTTCATCCTCTCCCTAATAAGCTAAACTTTCTTCATAGCCTCATGAAATGAGTCTGGCCCTATTAATGTAGCCTCACCTACGTCAAACCATCTAATAGGTAATCTACATCTCCGACCACAAAGATCCTCAAACAGAGCCATCTGAATGCTGGAGGGGTAATTATTATTGTAGGAGAACTCGATGAGAGGCAAGTAATCATCACAACCACCTTTGAAATTAATCACACAAGCTCTCAACATTTCCTCAAGATTTTGAATGGTCCTTTTAGCTTGACAATCTATCAATGGGTGAAAAGCTATACTAAGCTTCAGTTGAGTACCAAGGCCCCTCTGAAATAATTTCCAAAACTGAGAGGTGAACTGAGTAACCCTATCTGAGATTATAGAAAATCAAACTCCATTCAACTGAACCACCACCCAAATGTAGTGTCTAGCATAATCTTTGGCTAAACTGTAGTTTTGACTGGTAAGAAATGTGCTGATTTGGCCAACCTATCTACGAACACCCATTTAGAGTTATACTATTGGCGGGTATGATGCAACGCTGTAATGAAGTCCATGTTGATCTCTTTGCACTTCCAAGTAGCAATACTGATGTCCTGAAGCATACCTCCAAGTCTCTGATGCTCAACCTTCACCTATTGGCAATTCAAACACTTTGCCACAAATTCCACTGTGTCCTTTATGCTATTCTACCAATAGACTTCATGTCGATCATGTAAATCTTGGTGGCACCTGGATGGATAGAGTACCAAGAATCGTGAGCCTTTCTTAACATCTGCTCTCTCAAGTCATCCATAGCCCGAACACATAATTGGCCCTGATATCGGAGTACACCATCTCCCCCCTGGGAGAAAACCTCAACTTTCTTATTTGGAACTGCTTCCTTCAACTTCACTAAAATGGGATCTTCATATTGTCTTGATTAAAATTCCATCACCAATGAAGATTCTGAAACATTGTTAATAATGAAACAACTATCTGCTGAATTTGTAAGGGGAACCCCCAAATGATCAAGCCTATGAACGTTCTTCACAAATTCCTTTCTCCTATCCCCAACATGGGAAATGCTCTCCATGGAAAACCTACTAAGAGCATATGCCACTATATTGGCCTTTCCAAGATGATAAAGGACACTCATTTCATAGTCCTTGAGAAGTTCTAGCCATCTCCTTTGCCGATAATTGAGATCCTTTTGAGTAAACACATACTGAAGGCTCTTGTGGTCTGTGACCATATACATATGCATCCCATACAAACAGTTCCTCTGAATCTTCAAGGCAAACACCACCGCTACCAACTCTAGGTCATGCATCGGATAATTCCTCTCATGAGTCTTAAACTGTCTCGTGGAATAGTAATGACCTTCCCATGATGCATTAACACACATCCAAGGTCAATCCAAAAGAATCACAATACACAAAAAAGCCATTCGTGCCCTCCGATAGGGTCAAAATTGGAGATGAAGTGAGTCGAGCCTTTATCTCCTGAAAACTATTCTCATAAGTATTGGACCATTGAAACTTGACCTTCTTTTTGGTCAACTTAGCCAAGAGTGTTGCAATGGATAAAATCCTTCTACAAATCTTCTGTAGTAGCTAGCTAAACCAAAAAAGCTCCTAATGTTAGTAGGGCTAACAGGTCTAGGCCAATTCTTCACCACCTCAATCTTCTAAGAATCTTCATGCAGACCCTCACTAGACACCACATGACCCCAAAATGCAACTTAGTCCAGCCAAAACTCAAACTTGCTAATTTAGCAAATAACTGGCGACCCTTAAGAGTCTGGAACAGAATCCTCAAATACGCGGCATGCTCCTCCTCACTCCGAGAGTATATGAGGATATCATCTATAAATACAATGACGAAGATATCCAAATACTTCTTGGACACCCTATTTATCAAATCCATGAAAGCTGCAGGAGCATTCTTTAGCCCAAAAGACATAATTACAAACTAATAGTGACCATACCGATTACTGAAGGCTATCATTGGAATATCACTCTCCCTAACCCCGAGCTGGTGGTAGCCGAATCTAATGTTTATATTTGAAAAGCACCAAGCGCCCTGAAGCTGGTTAGATAAGTCATCAATCTTGGGAAGGGAAAACTTGTTCTTGATTATGACTTTGTTGAATTGGCGATAATCAATGCATGTTCTAAGAGAACCATCCTTCTTTCGAACAAAGAGAAATTCCCCACAGAGACTTACTAGGCTTGATGACACCCTTATCCAGAGATATTTCAACTATTATTTCATCTTCTTAAGCTCAGCTGGATCCATTATTTAAGGAGGAATGAATATGGGTTGCGTATCAGGGAGAAGATCAATACCAAAGTCAATCTCTCACTTGGAAGGGACTCATAGTAGATCATCTGGGAGCACCTCTAGATACTCACACACAACAGGAACTAACTGAAGAGTCAGGGTCTCAGACGTAAAATCCTTAACCCAAATTAGATTGTATACACAACCCTTGGAGATCATCTTCCTAGCCTTAATATAGGAGACAAAGCGACCTACAAAGTGCAGCTGAACTACCCCTCCATTCTAGGACTGGGTCACCCGGGAATCGAAATTCTATTGACTGTGTTCTATAATTAATTGAAGCATAACCTGCGTACAACCAATCCATGTTGAAGATAACAAAAAATTATTCATATCTAAATCCACTAGGTTGCTTGAGTGATTTTCTAACGAACTGTGTTAGGGAAATTTCTATATATCTATCGAGCTATGACTGACTCACCAACAGGAGTAGAGATTGAGATACTTTCAAAGAGGATTTTAGGAATTTCACTGAAACTAACAGCAACATATGGAGTGACGAAGGATAATTTGTCCCCTAAAGCTAGCAATGCATAAATGCCAAGATGGAATACTCATAATATACCAGTGACCACATTGGTGGAGTTCCCCTGCTTCTGACGAGATGATAATGCATAGAACCTATTCTGGCACTGCCTGCAACCTATACTAGAAGATGTTCTCTTCTAAGGTGGGCGAGTGTTGACTCCCTGGAAACGGCGCCAAAAACTTGTTGACGACTGCGCACAAGCGCACACGCAAGTGTATGTGGTCTTACAAGTAATACCGTGGCCCCTTTTAAGAGCCGGATGTCGAACTCACAGGGAATGGACAAATTAAGCTAATTATCAATTTCAAGTGTGATATTAACTTTCACAGGTGTTGATTATAAAAGTTTTCGATGAATTCTATGTAAATATAGGGGTGGTCATAGAAATATTCAGAAGTAATTAAAGAAGCAACTAGAGCTAAGGCCAGATAATCATGCGATACTACGCTTTGTCATGGTTTAAGTAGGGAATTATCAATTATCGTCTCACATAATTACAATTGAATGTTCATGACCTTTCGAGCCTCTAAACACGACAAACTAGCCTCACAACTACATCGTTAAGTGGGGATGTGACATTCTAGTTCGTGGGCAATTCAATTATGCGAATGTGGTGTACGGGGTTTATGCTCTTGATTAGGGACTTTCGTACCTCTAATCATTTAACTCAACTTAGATTCACAACTACTTTTATGAGTGGTGATGTGATAATTATGACTTGGTGTCTAACTCATCCCCTTTTAGTAACCAAGCAAGGCAAATTAGGTATAATTTCTCATCCTAACCGTGAATTATATCATAAGATATAAACTTGCTCCATACATTCTTTGTTCTTGCCTAGGTTTACTTTCTCAAGCTTTTATCTAGGTGTAATGTGTGTGTATTGATGGTGATCAATCATAAAAACAATCATAATTAAGAATGTAAGACAAAGCAACAATCAATAACTTAAAACAAAAACACATTCCCATAATCGCAATCATAGCTTGTGGATTAAACCCTAGAGGAAGGGTTCTAGCCATTCCAGTTCTTATAATTACAAGAAAACATAATTAAAGTAACATACTTACAAGAATTGGTAGAAGAGAAGATTAAATTTAAGAACTCTAGGTGAGTTCTCCCACTTCTCCCTTCACTCCTTGGTAGTTTTTCATAAATATTACGTGGAAAAATGTTTTTAGGAGCTAAGGGACCTATTTATAGTAAATGAGAGGTGTATAAAATTATGCCCGGCATGAAATAGTTCCGTGTCACGAAGGTGAACGCGCCAATTTACCTCTGTGACACGGAGGCATCGGGTAGGCACACTGGAAATCACTTCTTCCACTATTGGAAATAGGTTTGAGCTACCCCCTTGAGCTGATAAGAGGTCAAGTTAGCACTCTCCTCTCCCATAACACCCATAATTTGGGTAATCTTCTAAATCTCCTCACTGAACTCCTACAGATCCTTATCAACCATACAACCATGAAACTCTAGCGAATTTATCCTGGTGAGGTCTCGCAACCTAGCTGTCACCGCATTCCCATTCATGTGCACATGAGCCATAGTATACTGGTTGACCTGGGATTCCATAGCCTGAGCCAACATCTAAATAGCAACCCTAAACTCAACACGAGTAACCTGCTCATGCAAAGGATCACCTGAAGCTGGTGGGGCTGGCTGATACCCATCTCTGTTGCCATTTCCATGGCTATTTCCGTTGCCATTTCTTCTTCTATTGACTCGGTGAGGAGGAATATTTCTACAAGCACACATAGCATGAGGTAGAATGATAGATGGTTAAACTTAGTCGCATGATATCGATCATGAAAAAAGGGAAGTTTCCTAAAATATCTACTTGCCTCTTCCTAATAAGTTTGGTGCCCTTCACATCCATGAAAAGGACTCTACTTAATGTGGCTTTTAGACACCCTAGGATACACCTAAACCTTTCTTCTATTACCAATATGTTCGTGACCCCAGCATGGACCCTTGACCGCGATATGGGACCTAGAACCATGAATGGCTCCAAGCTAACCCATGGTACATACCAAACATATTTGCGACAATAATTAAGCAGCAGGAAATCATAATCATAACATGAGAATAAGATTACATATCATAAACATAAGTGTACATAACAAGCTGAATCATTTAATACACAACTGTTTAAAAAGCCTAATCATACGATGAGCTCATGTGGCGACACCCCAACTAACTTGCTAAGTTTGAAAATAAAAGACATAAAACAATAAGAATAATTGATGTCCTCGGATGATGAGGACTCACCAAGGCCAAACTTAATTGAGTCGGATCATGAGCAGTGCTAACATCGGGCTGAGTCTATTTACCCAAACCTATATCATGTGTTGATATAACATAGAAGTATGCATTCAATATTTTGAATGTACTAAGTATGTAAGATAAGTAAAATATTTTGGTAAAATGATAGTTTGAAATCAAAAGTACAAACCAAGCTACGATGTGATAGTTAGGACAACATGCTAAAATCAAGATCGTGAGATAGTCATAAACATGAGTAGTTCAACATAAGATGAAGCATATAAACCAAGGTTTGGAAAGTAAAAGCATATGGTTTAATCATGTTTGAAAATGTAGGTAAAAGATAATAATCTAATCAATGGGTCAACTATACCATAAAACATGAAATAATAAATCATGTACATGAATAACTTAAAATATGAGGAATAGTGGGAGGCTTCATCATAACCGACACCTTCATGAATGAGCACATGATTCTGATGTGTCGTGAATTTACGGCACTAGTGACGCTTAAAACTATTTGAATGTGCATGCCTTTAGGTACATTTATGCGGATATGACTCATTTTGGTAGTTTTCCAGGAAAAACGGTCTGTAGGAATAAAAGTTGAGAAAAAATACTAAAAACATAAATAGATGCCTCAGACGAGATGCACTATGAACCATTGGTCCTTACCACGGGCCGTCCTATTCAGTCATTGCATGTAATTCAGAGAAGTTGTTAAGAAGAGTGCCAAGCAACGGCTGAAACCCACGGATCGTACTAGCTTACAACAGGTCGTTCTGATCGATCATGGGAAGATACAAAAAAGAATGTAAAACTAAAGTCTCATACGACGGATGGTTCCTACAGGTCGTGTGAACTTAAAACGGCCCGTCATATTCGATCATGGAAAGAATAAGAGAAATTGACCAAGAGTAGGCTGCATCCAACGAACAGACAAGACGGACCGTACTTTCTAAGGATGGGTCGTTATGAGTGCTTGTACCTTTAGGTTCAGAAACAATGATCAGGAGGCTAGGAAACAACGAACAGGACCAACGGCTCGTAGGATCTTACAACGAGCCATTGTTTGAGACCATATGCTGAAAGGAGACAAGTCTGAGGGAAGCAACGATAGGAACAATGGACTCTCTGTCGTTAAGTTGAAGCTACCAACGGACCGTGGTACCTGCCGACACTAGAATCCTAGTTGATTTATGAAAGGATTTGTTTCATGTCTATAAATAATTTTTTTAGGTTTATTTTTCAAGTTATGAAATTTTAAAGATTTGAACAGTAATTTTGGGTGTTGTTAATGATCTTTTTTGGTTCAATAAACAAAGTTTTTAATTTTGTTCTTGATTTTAAGAATTAAACAACATTGGAGTTTTGTTTATCGGTTTTGGAGTTTATTCAATTCACGTGATTTTCTTCTACAAATTTTTATAAGTTACAATTATGATTTCTTATATATTTTATGATTGTTCTTATATAAGCATGAGTAGCTAAACCCTTAACTAGGGTTGTGGGAACCATGATGAATTAACAGACTTAGGTAAAAACACTTAGTGATTCTTGAACGGGGTTTAATGCATGCATTATTTTTCCCTTAATTTTAATTATTTCTTAATGGTTGCAAATTTTAGTATTTGACTTATTCTTACTTACCGGATCAAGGGGGTAGTGAATGGGAAAAGGGATTAAGAACGAAGATTTGAGGCTATCAACCCTCATCTAATAGCTTGAACTTGTACGGGAATAGCTAATCCGATATTAAGGGTAAGGGTTAATTATGCATACACCCGTATACAGATCAAGTTGCGTGGTAATAATCATCTAGATAGGGGATAAACCATTTAGGTGAACTTAACTTACCAATATTCCCATGCTAAACACCGGAATAGATCACTAGTGTAAAAGCCTTGTGGTTACAAAGTCAGGGGGAACAAAATCCCAGTAACTTGTTGATTGAATAAAACCAAAATTGATTTAAACATCTACTAGTCTTTAATATTTTATTATTTTGTTTTTCAATTCTTTCCCCCCTATGAAATAAGTAAGCCGGTAGTATTATCGAATTACATTAACTCAAGTTCTTTCCATATTTCCTCTGGGATCGACCCCAACCTTTGTTGGATTCTATATTTGACATCGACCACTTTATATCTCATTAAAGAGGTGTAATTTGGAAAACATCAAATTTTGGCACCGTTGTAGGGGAGTAGCGCGTGACACGCAGCAAATCTAGCGCTTTTAGCGCCACAAGGCGCAACAGGTGTACATGAAAAAAATTTAGGAGAAAAATTGGAATTTCCAGCTTTAAGGAGCATTTTAAAAGGGCAAGACCTAATTTTTTCAGTTCATTCTTGTGAGAAGCGCGCCGCACCATTAAAATTCCTCAAGAAAACTCTCTCAAATCTTCATCTTTTCATCAAAATCCTCTAAATTTTTTTATCTAAAACACAAAGTCTAACATTTTTCTTGATAAACTTCCATCAATGGCTCCTAAAGTAAACAAAGGGAAAGGATTGGCTTCTTCAAGTCATGTGTCTAAAAGGGAAAGAACAACTAGTGAAGAGGAGCATGAAGATGTGAGTATGGCACCACTACCATTGAGGCGATATGGTCTCCGTTGGGTCATAGAGAAAGAAGGTAAAAGATGGTTCAAGAAACATAAGGAATCTAAATACTCGCATGATATGTTTATTGATAGAAATTGCTTGTCACTAGTTTTCCCTCACATGGTAGATAGGATACTCACCCTTTGCCTTAGTTTTATTTTTAATGCGTTGGGTGACTATAATTTGAATATGGTGAGAGAACTCTTTGCAAATTGGATGCCAAAGGAAAGGTCGAACCAAGTTAAAATTAGGGGTCAAATTATTGAGTTTTTGCCTAAGGCTTTGAATAGATTACTTGGGACACCTAATGTTGAACCACAAACCTTTGTTGACATGGTGAAGAAACCTACATATAGGAATATTAGACATACTCTATGTGGCCCTAGCTCTATTGCACGGTGGACTCGCCACCAACAACTTGGGTACCATGTTTTGCTTCCATATGCTCACTTAAGTAGAGAGGCACGAGTTTGGTTAAAAATAGTATGTGCTTGTTTGGTGCTCGGAAAACATGTAACTCATGTGAATAGAGAAAGAGTATGTCTTGTATATGCGTTAATGACTAGAATGCCAATTAATGTGGGGGTGCTCATTAAAAATGTGTTGAAAAGAGCAAGGGTTAAAAAGGGCAGAACTTCAGATTTTGGGGTCTCTTTACTTTATTTTTGCGGGGGAACGACTTTGAGGAGGAGGAAGCGGACTATAGACCTGCTTATGATCCTAGGGGGGTTGATGTGACAAAAAAAAAGAACCTGAGGGTATAAATGGTCCAGTCCTTACTGTCAATGAGCGCAATGCGCGAATCGACAACATGTTGAGCAACTTGAACGGTATGCAAATGCTCCAGTTGAGGATGAATGGTGTGACTGAGGAGCAGCTACAATAGCTTAACATAGACTACCCTCTGACAGAGCACTCACAAGCCTTTTGTAGAGTTGGGCCTGGATAGAGGAGCCTCTTGATGATGATGTTGCCATGGAGGACGAGATGGCAAGAGTAGACTCGGACATAGACTCTAGTGATGATGATGATGAAGATTCTAGGATGGGGGTGTCCGACTCTGGTGATGATGATGAAGATTCTAAGATGTGGGAAGCTGCACTTTCCCCCATAGATGATGAGGAATAGAGTCACAGGGAGTTCTTCTTTCACTCTTTTACTTTATGCTTATTTGTTTTAGCACTGGGGACAGCGTAACTAATTAAGTGTGGGGTGGGAGAAGTGAACTTTATATTACCATGAATTCTTTAATTGCTAAATTTGCACATGGTAGGCCTAGTTTTTTTTAGACTTATGATCTATCTTGCATTCTTGTTTGTGTGTAGTAGATTTTTTTGTTTTATTTTATTTTGGGTTTCTTCGGTTTTTATTTTTGGTACTTTTCCGGTGGATGGTCCCTTAGAACCGACTAGAGAGTCTAGAATATTTTTTTTATTCATTGAGTCATTACTTTGCCCAATGATGGATGGATGACGATCATTTTAAGGGTAAATTAGTCATTACGAGAACAAAACTTGGAACTTACGAATGCTAGGTACTTCAGTTGGGTATCATTGAGACTTTATAAAAATTCACTCAAAAATGCATGAAAAAGGTAGAAACACTTAGTCTTTTGGAACTTGACTCTTGTGCTTGAAAAGAAAAAAAAGGTCTTAATTATGTTATGCTTGCAATATGAATATATGTGTTTATTTGATCTTGATTTTCATTGTTAAACCATTTTGTGCTAATGTGTGAGGAATTTTTGATATACTTCATGCTTGTAAATTGATGTCTAGAACTTTCATAGTGTGTTTGAAAAGCAAAATAAGGATGATGGATTTAGTAAGTGTTATAGACATTTCTTTGGTAGCCTTATTTTTATCCTATTTTTCCTACCTTGATTGTAATTATCCTAGCCTAAAACGAGAGGCTCGAGTCCGAGGGGAGTATCCGGCGANTACAAGCTTAATCCCGTTTTGTTCTATTGACTTATATTTGATCCAAATGACTCCTAGAGAACTTTAATGAAAATATTTGTATAACAGGAGAATGAAGTGAAGGAAAAAGCTAAAGAATGTGGAGATTAGAAGAAAAGAAAAGGGTAAAAATAGCTATACAAGGAGGGTGATGTTATGAAAAAATAAAAAGAAGAACGAGCTTTGAAAAAGAAAAAGAATTGTGAATTAAGCTCAATATTGAAGAAAAAAAATCCCCTAAGTTGAAAATTTAAAAAATAAAAGGAGGTATAAGGAGAAAATTTGAAAATTGAAGAAAGTGCTAAAAATCAAAGTGTTGTGAAGTATTAAAGTGCTTAGGGAGATTAGTCACTATCTTGGTGAAATAGTTCCTACCAATCCCTTAGCATACATTACAACCAAAATTTAAGTCCTAGTTGATCCTTGATTCAAAATTCTATATTAGAGGAGTATTACACTAAGGGAAAGCATATGGGTCGCCTTTTGCATGTATGTTGAGTTCTTTGGGAGAGTGAGCGGAAATTATTTTATTTATGCATAAGTTTATATTGACTTATATCTTGTGTCTGAAATGGCATCTCTCCGAATTGTGAGGTGCACATCGTAAAACTTTGGTAAATCTTGATTGCTAAATTACATATGATTCATGTTGGCCCAAAATATGTCTTGATGAGTTAGTTTTCAAAAGCTAATTTTGAACTTTGTCATTTTAATATTGAACCTATATGCATGCGGGTGAATTGTTTGAGCTTCATTGATTTGTCTTATGATCCTAAGTGTGAGCAGACCTATTCGTAGGATGAATGTTGTACTTAAACGTGCGAAGGGAAGTAGTAGATTGTTCGAGGACGAACAATAGTTTAAGTGTGGGGTGTTGATGAAGGGCGTTCTTGCGCACTTCATAGACATATTTTTCCCATACTTTACTATGTTTTGAGAATAAATTTATGTGTGTTTGCATGTGTTTATGTTATTTATTGGTGAAAATAGCTAATGCATGTGATTAGATGCTTTCAGGGCTAAAAATGATGGATTTGGGTGTATTTGAGGCTTTTGGAAACATGTGAAGAAGTTGGAAGGAATGATGCAAAGATCAAAGCTTGAAGTGACCACTGGTCATACCGCGTGACCAACCGCGCGAGGCAAAGGCACTGTAGTGCGATGCACCACACGAAGCGCTAGCTGTCTTGGCGCTACAAGGCGCGCGAAGCAGCAGCAAGGAAGGCACAATGCCTGGCACGAGGCGCCTTTCACTCCGGTGCTATGCCATGCGCGACGCACCAAGGGGTTTCCAACGACCAAAATTGATCTCATACTTCAAATAGGAAAAGGAAATTCAAATCCTAAATAAACATTGTTAAGGAACAATAAAAGCATAAAACTACTACTATAAATACCCTTCATTCTTATGTAATAGGAGAGTCTAAAGTTCTTTGACACAAGTCTTAAGTCTTAACACATTTTGAAGACATAAGTTTAGAGATACAATTGTAAGGCGCTATTTCATATTTTGAGACAAGTGTTGAATTGTTCTTCCTTATTTTTGCATTATTCAAAGTGAAGTTTCTTCTTAATGAATAATTTACACTTAAGACGGTCATCATCCATAAATCATCGGCAAAGTCATCACTCAATGACTAAAACAAAAAAATCTAGATTCTCTAGTAAGTTCTAAGGGACTGTCCATTGGAAAAGTACCGAAAACAAAAATCGGAGGAACCCAAAATAAAATAAAAAAAAACTACTACACACATATAAAACCCCAAAATTTTTATTGGTAATTATTTGATGTTTTATGCTAGTTTAGGGAAAGTACGGGTTGTATATTGGTCGTAGGTATCAAGGGAAATGTGTACGATCAAAAAAACCAAAGAGTATGTGATGTTCATAAGTAAGGATCAACTTTAAACGATCATATCTCCCAATATATAATGAATTAGGAGACGCACGACCTATCAAATTAAAGGTATTTGAGTGTAGTTTTCAAAATATTAAACCTCTTGTCAATCAGAGTTAGCACTAAAAAGTTATGGGCATTTTACCGAACCATCGCGAGCGGTGACGCCCTAGCGCCTCCACCGCCCTACCCCTATTTATTTAAGTTGTTTGCTGCTCAAATCATATCATTCCTATCCAAATTCGAGCTTCCTGCTTAGGGGACACTTCT
>JACEIK010002792.1:78409-132403 GCA_018107945.1 Datura stramonium | reverse complement strand
GTATGTCATGAGTATATATATGTGATGTTAAATGTGTTTAAAGGTCTTGTTTCTCTCTGAAATTGGTGAAAGAGCCGAGATGAGGACGTGTAAACGATTTTAAGCCACATAAAAACGTCGCAAGCTATTGAGGGTAAACGAGCTTACCAAATTAGGATTACCTGTTTATGGTTGTCCCCTATATATGTGTATGTTATGAAATATGTCAGGCCAAGGGGATAATTCATAATCCCTTTCCCTTAAGCCGAAGGACAAGCTAGCGTGTTTCTAAGCTCTAACGTCCCGTGGAGACGATCTACAAATTTTGTTGAAACTCTTAGGTTATCCGTAGTTCCTTATGATTCATACAAGTTCTTACTACATGCATTTAAGTTCTATTTTTTAGCTTTGCATGTTAGATGTACTCAGTTCCAGTTATGCATTACGAAGGAAGATTATGCAGGCCACATGTTTAGTATTCGTCATTTCTATGTTGTATGTATTGAGCTGGTCTAGTATTAAGCCATATCAGCTCCATTTATGATATTGTCTAAGCTTTATTGATTTTACCCCGGTGTGCTACACCGGCTGGAGGTCTTATTGATTTTACCCCGTGTGGTACACCGACTAGACGGAGTTTACCCCGGTATGGTACGCCGGCTGGAGGCATTTTTATTTTTACCCTGGTATAGTACACCGGCTGGAGGCATTTTTATTTTTACGCTGGTATAGTACACCGGCTGGAGGAATTTTTATTTTTACCCCGGTGTGGTACACTGGCTGGACGGATTGTATAGATTTTATGGTCGGCTTTCTGCTTGCATTTCAGTTATAGTCTTTGTGGTGCATTAGATGGTTGCATTTATACTTCAATAATGAGTTATTGTCAGGTTTCTGTTTTCAGAATTGCAGGTTGTTACTACTCCTTATTTCAGGACTAGTTATCATTTTTATCTTACATGTTTACAGTTTTCAGCCTTACATACCGGTACATTTTATTCGCTGATGTCCCTTCATCTTAGGATCCTTCCCGCAATCATGCTAT
Organism: Datura stramonium; assembly: GCA_018107945.1. Lineage (NCBI taxonomy): Eukaryota > Viridiplantae > Streptophyta > Magnoliopsida > Solanales > Solanaceae > Datura > Datura stramonium. The sequence goes on along the minus strand of JACEIK010002792.1, from coordinate 131,379 downwards.
AGGTACAGGCCGAGGCTTAGATCATCGAACGTAGTAGGAGCCAGATTTCTGCAGAATAGTGGTATGCTCCTCTCTTCCAGGAGCCATGTCCTGGTGTTGACTGTTTTCAGTTTTGTGTACAACATGGGTAGGCCGGGGCCCTGTCCCATGCATTTCAGTTTGTTTACTCTGTAGAGGATGATGTGGACTAGTTTGTTTAGTAGTATGGGTTATGTAGTCGTATTGATTTCTCATTGCTTTTTTTAGCTTTGTTGTAGCCTTGTTGGCTTTCCAGGTTGCATATTTATAATTGTCAAGGCATTATTGGCCCAGTATTTATCCTGGTTGGTTGTGACAGGNCTTTTATATATGTGAAGATTGCCATATTATAAGCATAAATCCCTTTTTGTTCTATTAACTAGAATTTGATCCAAATGACTCCTAGAGTACTTTAATAGAAATTTTTTTTGTATTAAAGGAGAATAATTAGAAAAGTGAAGGGAAAAGCTTAAAAAAGTGGAAATTAGAAGAAAAAAAGGGTGAAAATTGCTAAATAAGATGGGTGATGTTAGTGGGAAAACAAAAAAGAAGAGCTTTGAAAAAAAAGTTTTGAATTAAGCTCAATATAAAAAAAAATCCCCATTAATCACCTAAATTGAAAATTGAAAATTAAAAGGAGGTATAAGGAGAAAATTAAAAAATTGAAGAAAGTGCTAAATATCAAAGTGTTGTGAAGTATTAAAATTCTTAGTGAGACTAGTAACTATCTTGGCCAAATAGTTCCTACCCGTCCCTTCGCCTACACTACAACCAAATTTAAGTCCTAATTGATCCTTGATTCATAATTCTATATTAGTGGAGTATTACACTAAGAGCAAGTCTATGGGCCATCTTTCGAATACATGTTGAGTTCTTTGGGAGAGAGAGCAGAAATTATTTTATTTATGCCTAAGTTTATGTTGACTTATATCTTGTGTGAGAAAAAGGCATCTCTCCAAATTGTGAGGGGCACAATGGTAGACTTTGATTTATCTTGATTGCTAAATTACATATGATTCATGTTGGCCCCAAATATGTCTTGATGATTTAGTTTTCTAAAGCTAAGTGATTTCGAATTTTGATATTTTAATGTTGATCCTATACGCATGCAAGTGAATTGTTTGAGCTTCATTAATTTGTCTGATGATCCTAAGTGTAAGAAGACCTGTTCGTAGGATAAATTTAGTGCTTAATTATTTGAAGGAAAGTAGTAGATTATTCGAGGACGAACAATAGTTTAAGTGTGGGGTGTTGATGAAGGGCGTACTCATGCACTTCATAGACATATTTTGCCCGCACTTTACTGTATTTTTAGAATAAATTTATGTGTGTTTGCATGTATTTATGTTATATATTAGTGAAAAGAGCTAACGTATGTGATTAGATATTTTCAGGGCTAAAAATGATGGATTTGGGTGTATTTGAGGATTTTGGAATACAAGTGAAGATGTTGGAATGAACAATGCAAAGATCAAAGAACACTGGCCACACCACACGACCAACTGCGCGAGGCAAAGGCACTGCAGCGCGATGCACCACGCGAGGCGCCAACAGTCTTGGTGCTTCAAGGTGCGCGACACGGCAGTAGTGAAGGCATACTTCCTGGCGCGAGGCGCCGGCCTCCCAGTGCCACAGCAGGCGCGAAGCAGCCTTTTTCTAGCACGATGCAGCGCGCAGCGCACCAAGGGTATTCACACGACAAAAATTGTTATCCTACTTCAACTAGGAAAAGGAGCTTCCTATCCCAAATCAAATTTGTAAAGGAATAAGAAAAGCATAAAACTACTACTATAAATACCCTTTACTTTTATGTAAAACGGGGAGAGTCTTAAGTCTCAACACGTTTTGAAGACACAAGTTTAGAGATACGATTGTAAGGCTTTATTTCATATTGCGAGACAATTGTTGAATTGTTCTTCCTTATTTTTGCATTTTCCAAGTGAAGTTTCTTCCTATCATCATTGTAAGTATTATTTTGAGCTTTTGTCTAAGAATGCTATAAATTTACTTATAATTATGAGAGGTTAAAACCTCCACAACTAGGGTTGTGGGAACCATGACGAATTAACACACATAGGTAAAATACTTAGTGATTCTTAATGGAGTTGTTACATATTCCAACGGGTCATTGGACCGTCCGTTGTCACTACACAAACTTCAAATGTACCTTCTTACGGTTATTAACCATGACTCAGTGTTCCCTACAATGAGTCATGCCATGACTCATTTTTCCCTACAATGAGTCATGCCATGACTCATTGTTCCCTACAACGAGTCATACCACAACTCGTACCATCCACCCTGACGATGCAGATTAAAACAATGCCTTCAACCCACAACTCGTTACAGGGACACGAGTCGTTCCATGGCTAGTTGTTACTGGACTTTCTTCAGCAAATGCTAACCACGATTGATCCTATGACTCATCACTTCTCACCACGACTCATACAATGATTCATCTTGTGAAAATTTTTCCCTTTTTCCTACTAATCACATTTCCAATCTCGAGTCTAGTCTTAGGGACTTTTGGAGCATTACAATATCTCCCTCTTGGAACATTCGTCCTCGAATAATGGTTAAGTGATGAAGGGCATACTCACGCACTTCATAGACATATTTTTCTCGTACTTTACTATGTTTTGAGAATAAATTTATGTGTGTTTGCATGTATTTATGTTATATATTGGTGAAAAGAGCTAACACATATGATTAGACTCTTTCAGGGCTAAAAATGATGGATTTGGGTGTATTGGAGGCATTTGGAATATATGTGAAGAAGTTGGAATGAATGATGCAAATATCAAAGCTTGAAGCGAACACTGGCCACACCATGCGACCAACTGCGCGATGCACCACGCGAGGCGCCAACAGTCTTGGCGCTTCAAGGCGCGTGAACGGCACGCATGTATGGATATGAATGAGCCTAGGATAGGTTTTACCCTCATNCATGCGACCAACTGCGCGATGCACCACGCGAGGCGCCAACAGTCTTGGCGCTTCAAGGCGCGTGAACGGCAGTAGGGAAGGCATACTTCCTGGCGTGAGGCGCCAGCCTCCCAGTGCCACAGCAGGCACGAAGAAGCTTTTTTCCAGCACGATGCAGTGTGCGGCGCACCAAGAGTATTCACACGGCCAAAATTGTTAGCCTACTTCAACTAGGAAAATGAGCTTCCTATCCCAAATCAAATCCGTAAAGGAATAAGAAAATCATCAAACTACTACTATAAATACCCTTTACTTTTATGTAAAACGGGGAGAGTCTTAAGTCTCAATACGTTTTGAAGACACAAGTTTAGAGATATGATTCTAAGGCTTTATTTCATATTGCGAGACAATTGTTGAATTGTTTTTCCTTATTTTTGCATTATCCAAGTGAAGTTTCTTCCTATCATCATTGTAAGCATTATTTTGAGCTTTTGTCTATGAATGCTATGAATTTACTTATAATTATGAGAGGCTAAAACCTCCACAACTAGGGTTGTGGGAACCATGACGAATTAACACACATAGGTAAAATACTTAGTGATTCCTGAATGGAGTTAATGCATGTATTATTTTTTCATTCGTTTTAATTGTTTCTTAACTATTGCAAACGTTGGAATTTTCCTTATTCTTACTTACCATCAAGGGGGTGATGAATGGGAAATGGGATTAACAATGGAGATTTAGTGCTATAAATCCTCATCTAATAGCTTGACCTTGTCCGGAAATAGCTAATCCAATATAAAGGGTAAGGGTTAGTCAAGTATACACCCGTAGACGGATCAAGTTGCGTGGTAATAATCATCTGAATAGGGGACCAACCATTTAGGTGTAATTAACATACGAATATTGCATGTTAAGCACCGAAATAGATCACTAGTATAAAATATCTTGTGGATATAAAGTCATGGAGAGCACTTACCCTAGTTAATTGCATTAATTTGGAATCAACCTTCACTTTCTCTCAACAACATTGTTTGTTACTTTTATAAATTCCCCCCTTTTTAGGAGATAACCGACTTACAATCTTAAATACTAGCGTTCTTCTATTTCCTTCTATATTCCCTGTGGGATCGACCCCATCCTTTGTTGGGTTCTATATTTGACATCGACTGCGTCATATCTTATTATGAGGTGTAATTTGAGCGATACCAAATTTTGTCGTCGTTGCCGGGGAATACGATTTTGGATTAGATTAACTACTTGTGTTTAACTTTTAGTATTTATTTCCTATTTTTCATTTTTCTTTTATTTTGTGACGTGTCATAGGGTAGCGTGGTGAAACAAGCGTCCAAGATGTGATCACGGTCCCAACAGGTATCTTAATGAAGTATTAGTAATCAAGATACCTGTGTCGTGCAGGCGCTACTTGGGAGGCAACCCAAGAGAAATTTTTTATTTTTATGTGTTTGTTCAAGTGTACAGTTGATAGGTCATGATTTTCAACAAAAATGAGCTTAAACAGTGAACACGGGGAGCAAAACAGTTAAACGCGCGCATCGGGCAACTCCCAGGCCAAGCAGCACAAGGCCTGGCGCGAGGCGCAGGCACAAATGACGCACGACTTGACATAACACACAAGACACACTACGGACGTAGAGGCACGAAGAACATGGTCAGTTGGACCACACGGGCACACGACGTGCAACAATATCAGCACGATCAGCGACGCGACGTGGGGAAGATCTTCCGGGCGAAAAATTTAAGGGCAGAAAGTAATTTCCAGCTTTACGGAGTACTTTAAAAGGCATAGACCTAATTTTTTTAGTTCATTATTGTGAGAACCGTGCCGCACCATTGAAATTCCTCAAAAAAACTCTCTCAAATCTTTATCTTTTCATCAAAATCCTGGAAAAAAAAATTCACACAAAACACAAAGTTTAACATTTTTCTTGAGAAACTTCCATCAATGTCTCCAAAAGTAAACAAAGGAAAAGGATTGGCTTCTTCAAGTCATGGTTCTAAAAGGGCAAGAACAACTAGTGAAGAGGATTATGAATATGTGAGTATGGCACCATCACCATTGAGGCAATATGGTCTCCGTTGGGTCACGGAGAAAGAAGGTAAAAAATGGTTCAAGGAACATAAGGAATCTAAATACTCGCATGATATGTTTATTGGTAGAAATTGCTTGTTACAATTTTTCCCTCACATGGTAGATAGGATACTCACCCTTGGTCTTGGTTTTATGTTTAATGCACCGGGTGACTGTAATTTGAATATGGTGAGAAAACTCCTTGCAAATTTGATACCAAAGGAAAGGTCAAACAAGGTTAAAATTAGGGGTCAAATTATTTTGTTTGCACCTAAAGCTTTGAATAGAGTACTTGGGACACCTAATGTTGACCCACAACCCTTTGTTTACATGGTTAAGAAACCTCTATATAGGAATATTAGACATATTCTCTGTGGCCCTAACTCTGTTGCACGGTGGGCTCGCCATCAACAACTTGGGTATCATGTTTCGCTTCCATATGCTCACTTAAGTAGAGAGGCACGAGTATGGTTAAAAATAGTATGTGCTTGTTTGGTGCCCGAAAAATATGTGACCCATGTGATTAGAGAAAGAGTGTATCTTGTATATGCGCTAATGACTGGAATACCAATTAATGCGGGGGTGCTCATTAAAAATGTGTTGAAAAGATCAAGGGTTAAAAAAGGGCAAAACTTCGGATTTGGAGGTCTCTTGACCCGATTTTTGTGGGGGCACTGCATTGAGGAGGATGAAGTGGACTATAGACCTGCTTATGATCTTACGGGGGTGATGTGACAAAAACAAAGGAACCCAAGGGTATAAATAGTCCAATACTTACTGTCAACGACCACAATACGCGAATTGACAACATGTTGAGCTATTTGTACAGTATGCAAATGCTCCAGCTGAGGATGAATTATGTGACTAAGGAGCAACTACAACAGCTTAACATAGACTATGCTCTAAGCGAACCCTTTGCAGAGTTGCGCCTGGATACAAGGAGACTCTTGATGATGATGTTCCCACGGAGGACGAGATGGAAAGAGTAGACTCGGACATAGAGTGTAGTGATGATGATGAGGATGATTCTGAAATGGGGGAAGCTATACTTGCCCCCACAAACAACGAGGAGTAGAGGCCCAGGGAGTTCTTCTTTCACTTTGTTACTTTATGCTTATTCATTTTAGCACTGGGGACAGTGTGACTAATTAAGTGTGGGGTGGGAGAAGTGAACTTCATATTACCATGCATGCCTTAATTGCTAAATTTGCACATGGTAGGCCTAGTTTTTGGGACTTATCATTTGTCCTACATGCTTGTTGTTTTGTAGTATTTTTTATTTTATTTTATTTTATTTTATTTTGGGTTCCACCGATTTTTGTTTTTTATACTTTTCTGGTGGATAGTCCCTTAGAACCGATTAGAGAGTCTAGATTTTTTTATTTTTTTAATTGTTAGTCACTGAGTAATGACTTTGCCCGATGATGGATGAATGACGACCATCTTAAGGGTAAATTACTTATTAGGAAGAACAAGAACTTGGATCCAGTGAATTCTAGGTGCTTCACTTTAGGTATCATTGAGACTTTATAAAAATCACTCAAATAGGCATGAAAAAGGTAGAAACACTCAGTCTTTTGGAACTTGACTCTTGTGCTTGAATATAAAAACATGGGCTTAATTATGTTATGCATGTAATATGAATTTATGTTCTTATGTGATCTTAATTTCCATTGTTAAATCATTTTGTGCCAATGTGTGAGGAATTTTTTATATACTCCATGTTTATAAATTGATGTCTAGAACTTGCCCGGTGTGTGTGCAAAGCGAAATAAGAATGATGGATTTAGGAAGTGAAATAGGCGTTTATTTGGTAGCCTTATTTTTATCCTATTTTACCTACCTTTATGTAATTATTCTGGTTAGCATTTTGAGCCTTAGCCTATTCTTTTAATTTCCATATTACAAGCTTAAATCCCTTTTTGTTCTATTAGCAAGAATTTGATCCAAATGACTCCTAGAGCACATTAATTGAAAATTTTTTTGTATGAAAGGAGCATAAGTGAAAAAGTGAAGGGAAAAGCTAAAAAGAGTGGAAATTAGAAGAAAAGAAAAGGGTGAAAATTGCTAAATAAGGAGGGTAATGTTAGTGGGAAAACAAAAAGAAGAAAGAGCTTTGAAGAAAAAAGTTGTGAATTAAGCTCAATATTGAAAAAAAATCCCCATTAATCGCCTAAATTGAAAAATTGAAATTAAAAGAAGGTATAAGGAGAAAATTTGGAAATTGAAGAAAGTCCCAAATATCAAAGTGTTGTAAAGTATTAAAGTACTTGGGGAGACTAGTCACTATCTTGGCCAAATAGTTCCTACCCATCCCCTAGCCTACATTACAGCTAAATTTAAGTCCTAACTGATCCTTGATTCATAATTCTATATTAGTGTAGTATTTCACTAAGGAAAAGCCTATGGATCGTCTTCTGCATACATGTTGAGTTCTTTGGGAGAGTGAGCGGAAATTGTTTTATTTATGCCTAAATTTATATTGACTTATATCTTGTGTGAGAAAAGGGCATATCTCCAAATTGTGAGGTGCAAGGAGATGGTTAGAGCTTCTCAAGGACTATGAAATGAGCGTCCTTTATCATCTAGGCAAGGCCAATATAGTGGCAGATGCACTTAGTAGGTTGTCCATAGAGAGTGTGTCTCATGTGGAGGATGGGAGGAAGGAGTTGGTAAAGGATGTCCATAGGCTTGCTCATTTGGGGGTTCACCTTACAGATTCAGCGGATGGTGGTGTGATTGTTCATAATGGGTCAAAATCGTCCTTGGTGACAAAAGTTAAAGCTAGGAAAGACAGGATCCCATTCTAGTGAAGCTAAAGGAAACTATCCGCAATTAGAAGATGGAGGTTTTCTCCTAAGGGGGAGATGGTGTACTCTGATATTAGGGATGATTGTGAGTGCCAACTGTTGATGACTTGAGATAGAGAATGTAGAGCGAGGCTCATGGGTCTTGATACTCTATCCATCCAGGTGACACCAAGATGTACCATGATCTACGGAAAGTCTATTAGTAGAATGTCATGAAGAAGGGCATAGCAGAGTTTGTGGCTAAGTGTCCGAATTGTCAGTAGGTGAAGGTTGAGCATCAGAGATCTGGTGGTACGCTTCAGGACATTAGCATGCCTACTTGGAAGTGGGAAGAGATAAATATGGACTTTATTACAGGTTTTCCTCGAACACGCCAACAATATGACTCTATATGGGTGATTGGGGAGTTAGTTCGATTTCATGGAGATCCTTTGTCCATCATCTTAGAAAGGGGTACTCAGTTCACCTCTAAGTTTCAGAGATCATTTCAGAAAGGACTTGGCACTTAGGTGAATCTTAGCACAACTTTTCACCCACAAACTGATGGTCAGGCTGAGCGGGCCATTTAGACTCATGTGGACATGTTAAGAGCGTGTGTGATTGATTTCAAGGGTAATTTGGATGATCAGTTTCCTCTTATCGAGTTTGCTTACAATAACAATTATCACTCCAGTATTCAGATGGCTCCATTTAAGGCTCTTTACAGGCGGAGGGGTAGATCACCTATTGGAAGGTTTGAGGTAGGTTAGCTTCATTGATAGGGCCAAATTTAGTTCATGAGGCCATGGAGAAGGTTCAACTTACTAGAGGAAGGCTAAAAACAACTCAGAGTCGTTAGAAATTATATGCGGGTGTTATCCGGAGAGATCTCGTGTTTGAGGTTGATGATTGGATATTTCTGAAGGTGTTTCCCATGAAGGGAGTGATGAGGTTCTGAAGGAAAGGGAAGCTTAGTCCCCGATATGTTGGTCCTTATTATATTCTGAGGTGAGTTAGCAAGGTGGCATATGAGTTGGAGCTACCACCAGAGTTAGCTTCGATGCATCCAGTTTTCCATGTATCTTTGTTGAAGAAATACATCGGTGACCCAACCTTAGTTGTTCCGGTGGAGAACATAGGTGTGAAGGATAGCCTTACCTATGAGGAGGTTCCAGTTGAGATCCTTGATCGTTAGGTTCAAAAGTTGATAAACAAGAAAGTAGCTTCACTGAAGGAGTTGTGGAGAAATCAACTTGTTGAGGGAGCTGTGAGGGAAGCCGAAGCAGATATGATTGTTAGATACCCGCATCTTGTCCCATTCGGCTTAGTTCCAACATGAGGTATCACTTTCCTCCTTAGTACTTTATTCAGTTTTATGTCAAGTTCATCACTCAAATTTCCTTTCATGTCATAACATGTATGTATGTTTCGTTAATTCAGTTCAGTCATGTATATCAGTCCGAAGTCAGTCACTCCGTTAGTTTTTAGCTTCAGTTGTTTAGTTTTGGGATTTATTTCCCCAACCTTTCAGTTTTTTTATTCCACATTCCAGGACAAATGTTCCCAAGGGGAAGATAATGTAACACCCTAAAAGTCCCTACGATCAATCCCTAGACATGTAAGCAAATTCAGTAGAAAAATCTACATATTTCTCTCAGGATGACTCATGGTGTTACGCCCCGTAAGATGTTAGCGGCTAGTGTGCATGTGCGTGGGCTTGTGGTGAGCAATGAGAGCTTGACACATGTAGGAAGAGCCTCGGAGGAAAGATGAGTGAGTACATCATCAAGTGAATTTGTAGGTTCGAGCGAGGCTAGGCCGCGAGGGCCTACGTGACGGGCTAGCCCTGCCTACGCGATGGGCAGCGCGACGCGCCAACCCTGCCTACGCAATGGGAAGCGCGACGCGGCAGCCACCCAATGAACTGGGCAGCGTGGCGTGGCACGCCCCTTGGCGCGATGGACTCTAGGAGGAGCCCCCTACCACCGCCCTACTCCTATATAAAGCCCTCTTTGATGATTTTAAGTCATTTTAAAAGATCTCAACCAAGAATAGAGAGAACACATGAGTTTTAATTGGATTTTCATGAAATTACGCCATCAAACTCCTTCCAAACACAAATTCACCTCAGATAACAAGTCCTAGGCCTACAGGAAGCATCTCTGCGAAGTTATTTCTTGAAAATTCGCTCGGTATACCGAAATTACGCTGAGTAAGGTTGCCGGAATTACTCTAAATTGAGTCCTAAACGGCCACATGCAATAGGCAAGCATTTCTCTCTTCTAAACTCTCTAGAACTTATGGGTTTTCGGCCGAGTTAAACATAGTAGAATTATAGTTAATATTATTATCGAAAGATATCGTTGTTTGCCGAATTTAGTATTGAAAATAACCCTATTTTCTCTGCATAAGGGCTGCAGTTGAATGAAACTGCCAGTTACAGGTTTAAACTAATCAGTTAAATGAGAATCAGTTTTTGAGGTATGTTAAGGCTAATTTCTTCGGCAAGTCATTCCTGTTGTATGGTAATACGACCTATATCCTTGTATGAAAGTCAGAAGTATGTATATTATGACTAGCTGTTACCGTTAGTTTGAGATTAGCATTTTCTATTTCGATTGGGACTGACCCTACCCTATATAGCCTTCCATCGACCAACCTCAGGGTTACTAGTTGTGTCATTGGCTACGGAGTTATATATTGTCTGACGGGACTATATTCAGGCCCAAGGGCCATGTTATAGTCCATCAAAGAATGGGCTTCTATTTTCAATGTCGTATCGGCATCACTGACCCTCCGTCGAGCCTTGTGTGCCCAGGGTGCAATTACAACAGCCCACCGAGCTCAAAATAGCTACAGGAGCCCAGCAGGCTCAATTGCAGACCTAGAGGCCAGGTAGGTTGGTTATAGTTACTCGTTGACTCATATTGACCATGCTAGGGGTATATTGATTGGAGTGTGCTCGCCAGGGATTATGGGGGCCTCGAATGGGTTATTCTGTGCTGGTTGTACCTTCCAGGCTTATGGGGGCCAGGTAAGGCTCTTTTTTACATTACTTATTGTTAGTTATATAGTAGGTTGTGAGGCTATTCAGGTTGTACCACGTATCCTTCCTATTGATCGTTTTCAGTTTTATTATTAGTATTAATTAGTCATTTTCATTACTGCCTTATATATTCGGTACATATTATACTAACGCCTATCAATGGGGCGCTGCATTACTTTCCTACATGTGTGGATAGACACAGTTCAGGACCTTCATAGTCGCCAGCCAGAGTCCACAGTCCCGTCATCTCTTTTTCTCCAGAATTGATAGTTAGAGAAGGTTTGTTCTTTTGTTGTACAACTTTTGGGTAGGTCGGGGCCCTGTCCGGGCATTATTCCACTCTTAGAGGTTTGCAGGCTATAGTTGCTCAATTGATGGTTGTTGTTGTTGGCCGTGTGGGGCCCATGTATGTTTTATCTTGTGTGATGGCGGTGTGGAGCCTAGTTTAGCTATTAGTTAGCAGCCCTGTCGGCTATAGCATGTTTGTGACTGCTTGTTTTCATTCTGTTATAACTAGACAATATGGTGGTCTTATTGGCCTGCATAGGATGCCCTTATTTCATTATTGTTGGTTAGCTGTTTTCTTTTACAGGTGGCTATGTGGCCTTATCGGCCTGAGTCTGTGTTTTGGATGAGTTGGTAAATTACCAACTCATTAGGCTCTTAAGTTTGAGTTTTTGCTTAATTTTTGAGTTGATTATCTGGATTTTTTGCCTTTTTTGCCTTTGTTGTGTGCAGATACCTAAATGTGTAGAAAAGAGAAAAAATGGAGCAAAAAGAAGGAAGTAAGATAAAATTGGCGGTCCACCAATGAAAACCGGCGAAATGCCGGTCAAAAGCCGATCATTACTTCCTTTGAGGAAGAATGCCACCGGAAAAATGGGAGTTTCCAATGGCGACTCACTGGTCCAGTCACCGAATGACATCTGATTTGATGGAGTAAAGAAAAAAGGCTCGGCCGTTCACGAATTGAGATCAGCTAAATGCGGAATGAACCACCGATGTTCACTAGATTTTAGTGATGTAACAGATAATGTACCCGAAGGTTCACGGATTTTAACGGGCGAACCACTGGTACCTCCGCCTATTACATAATGCTGCTCAGGGGAAAAATTATCTAGCACGGAAAAAGAGAGAGAAGATACCCTATTTTCTTTGATATAAATTCTAGAGAAAGTATTGTGTACTGAATATATATCATAGCAGATCATATCATATCATCTTTTTCCTTTCTTAGCTTTAGAACATTCCTTTGGCAGAAAAAAGGAGAATTTGATTGGTAGAATTGGCAAAGTACTATTCTCTTCTTTTTCTTAATAGTACGGTACAACCATTGTTAAAGACATTGTTGTGAATTTGATTTTACTACTCTTGTTATTAAATTAAATGAGCTTATTGCTGAATGTGCTTTTGAATTTCTTAATCATGAATAGCAAAATCATTAACTAGAGGCGTGTGATGATGAATACATAATTAGAGTGGGTATTGCTAGAGTCATCTCTATATTATTAATCTAAGTGTAAATCTGTTAGATTCTCTTCAATCTATAATGGAAGATCCATTGATTATGATGTAGATCTATTTGTTCTTACTTGATAGTTGCTTGTAAATGAATAATTAAGTATTGGAGGAGAATTTAATAGTGGGTATGGATGAGAGATTGTGAAATTGAACTAGAAATAGCCAAAATTGCATTCTCACTCCTAATTAGTGGCTAATAGCTAGAAATTAGTGCAGCTACTAATCCAAATCTGATCGAGTTGAGCTAATAGTGGCTAGATGTTTGATAAAACTCTAGTAAGAGGTATTTATAAAGCTAAAAAGCTATAATTACCCATTTCCCTGAGATTATTTACACTAATTGAACTTATAAGATGACCTAGCATGTCCCTATCTAGTTAGTATATCATCTACACCACACCTCTAGTCTTTCACACTCTTGTCGACAACCTTGGTGATTTTGCTATTAGAGGAAACCAAATTAGCAATTATACTCTACTAAAAATTCCAATCTCCCCCAACTTATTTGTTTTTTATGTTAATTCTAAGTGGTTCAAGCTAACTTCAATTTCTCAACCGACATTTGTAATTATCACTCACTAGTCCTTTTGGAATTCGACCCTAACACCCACCGGGTTACTTGTTTTGATACTTCGGCCGTGTATACCCTTTTTATGAGGAGTATATTTTGGACGTTATCAAAAATGGCGTCGTTGCCGGGGACTAGCGCTTGATATTCATGTATTGATTGTTGATTTGAAATATCTTTGCATCTTGGTTACTTGAAGTGAGTTTTTTGTGCTTGTTAGGACATCACACACATATGAGTCATCATTCCCAAGCAGGGGATATCTCAGTGGAAGGCAACATGGAGCATGACGATGATAATCCGGTGATGTCGGAGATTGGGGGAGCCATTCTCCTACCATCAATGTAAGGAATGCAGTGTTTCATGTTATGAGCACCATGCTACATTTGTTGCAAATGAAAGGACTCTTTGGGGGTAAACCAAGTGAGGACACAAATCGGCATTTGAGAAATTTCTTGGAGATATGCCATCCCTTCAACATCTCAAGCGAAAGTCGAGAGTCTATCAGACTAAGGCTTTTCCCATTCTCTCTAAAGGGAGAAGCAACGATGTGGTTGGAAGAGTTGCCTCCTGGWTGTATTACATCTTGGMAAGAGTTAACCGAGGCCATCTTGGATCGTCTCTTCCCTCCATCGAAGATGCTGCAGCTGAGGGATGACATCACAAATTTCAGGCAAAAGCCAGGAGAGCCTTTGTGTGAGGCGTGGCTACGATTCAAAAAGAAAGTTGCTCTTTGTCCCAATCATGGACTTCCGGATGGAGTGCTTCTCTAAAGCTTCTACAGAGCCCTTGACTCCATCAATAAGTCTGTGGCCAACAAATTAGCCGGAGGGTCTATTGTGGATCTAACATATGGGTTGGCTAAAGCCCTTTTGCATATAATGACAAAAACCAATAGGGCTTGGCACACATTAGAGACAAACATATCTACACATAAGATCAGCTCTAGTGCATTGGAGGCTAAATTGCGAAAAAAGGATGAACAGCGGGATGAGAATCCTTCTAAGATGATGAAACAATCAGAATTAATGACAAAACAGGTAATGGGGGCAGGACCTAAGGTGGTATATGTTGTAGGTATGCAAGGTCCTTTGCAATATAAAGGGGAATAATCATTACCAAGGTACGAGGAAGAATATCAATACACAGGGAACCAAATAGGAGGTCCTCGACCTAGATTCCAAGGAACTAATCAAGGCCCTTTGCCTCTTAAGGGACAAAAATCAAGGTTGGAGAAATCGTGATGTGCAAGGGTGGCCTGAAAGAAATGAAAGATGGGAAAATAGAGAGCAGAATCAAGAGGGAAACCACTATCATCGGATTTCAAACATATTAAGAGGGCAACCACTATCATCGGATTTCAAACCCGTATGTTCCCCCTCCAAAAGTTGGAAACTCCCATGGTCAGCCAGGTGTGAGTGACGTGGGTAGTTAAAAAATTTATTAGGTCACCAGTTAGGGTCACCTATAAGTTTTTCCCAGCGATTTTTAAGGGTTGTTTAGTAATTTCCTACTCTCCTTACCTTTAAACTATGCCGTTTTGTACGTAATTTCAGACTTATTAGAGGTTTTGGAAGGTTCCTCCCCTCATTCCCACATTTATTCTTAGAAAAATTATCGAAAAGTCTCTCAAGAACCCTTCAAGAAAGCCTGGGGTTTTCCTCAATTGCAGCAGCCCAAGTTTTCTCCTTCAAAAAACTTCAACTCAGGTATGTGGGAATTCAACATGGAGATTGTCCTTTCATTGTGTCCACCAAAATCCTTCAATAATTTCTCTATTTGTTTTAGATCTAAGTTTTCGAATACAAATAAATTCCATGTTATTTTTCGTTAATTTCACCTGGAATAATATCCATGTTTACGGTTCATATGATCTTCGTCAGTTCCTAATTAAATTGTTGATGTTCGTACAAACATGAATTAAAGCCCTAAACTCTCAAGTTAAGATTATTTTTCTTATTAAATTCCATTTAGTGAATGAAGAATGTTTTGAGGTGAATTTCCTTGTAATTCTTATTATATATATATATATATGAGCAAATATTCCATTGATAGGATGATTTTAGCCTTATCGAATGAGATTTCTTTAATTATTAAGATTTTTTCATATTATGGAATTCCCATGTTTTTGGAATAAGTTGAGTTCTCTATTAGCTTCTTAGTAGTTCAGTTCAGTTAGAATGTAGAACCTCTTCAAAACTATTCAAAACTTGTCAACTGATCAGTTTGACTTCAGTCTTTTCCCGAGGTGTCAGTGGTGCCTCTCAGTTATCAGAATCAGACTAAGAATCCAATTTATTGGTCCATAGGCGGTCATGACATTTTAGATATATATATTTGACAAACCTCCGGACCCCAGTTCAGTTTACAGTTTTTCTTAGACGGTTATGACGCTTCCAAATAAGCAACTCTGACCAATCCAGAACCCAATTTCAGAATCTGGTCCGACAAGACTCTCAGGGTACTTTCAGTTATATGTCCCTGACTAGTCTTGGACCCCAGTTTCAAGCTATCAGCCTAGTAGTTCAGTTTAGGTTTTTCAGTGGGAGTAGGACTTAGCACTGAGCGGCCCGGGGTTCCAGTGCACCCAGGTTCCCAAAACTACGTTGGCAGCGTAGGTTACAGTATTACTTGGCCTGATTGTCCCCAGACTTTTGTGATCACCCAGTTCATGCCTTTATACCCTATGAAGGTATATTGGGTATACCGGTTGGGAGTATACATTGGACTCCACGTCTAGCTCACGTGGTTATATGTAGGTTAAGACTCTCCCACTAGTTAGTCCAGTCCAGTTTCAGAATAAGTAGCTCAATTCAGTACAGTATTTCAGACTTAAATTTCTCAGACTTAGGGCATGTCTTTGACCATCAGACAGGGTCATCTTGACCATTTAAGTTTACATTAGTAGTTCAGCTCAGCTTAGCTTACTTGTTGGTCATTGCGTGTCATTTCAGTTCAGGCTTTATATTAAGACATGTTTTGTCACACCCCAAACCCGGGGAGGCATGATTGACACCTGGTGCCACCACTAATATGAGAATACCTGATGCCCAAAATATAAAACAAAGTCCAGATCCGATGAGGTTCAACAACACAACAACTACAAAATCAGAATAAGACGATAGACTATAGCGGAAGCTGGCTCACCTGACAAACCAAAAAAAATAAATACCATATGCCGTCAAGGCCACGGAAAGGAAAACAACTATACAACATGGCCCACCTGGCCTATAACAACATACTAAAACCATAGTAATGTCTATGAGCCTCTATGAATACATTAGTAATCAAATGATCGGGACAGGGCCCCGAACTACCCTTAACTCAATCATTTGGCGACTCCGAAAGACCTGGAATGCAACAACTCAGCTGGAACTCCACTTAGCACCCAAGAACTTGATCTAATAGCCTACCATCACCTACAGGTATGAATGCAGCGCCCCGACTAGGGAGTCAGTACAATAGTGTACTGAGCATGAAAGGTAGAAACAACTGGAAGACATAGATTAGAGATAAATAGATATACCAGATATCGCAAAAGGAGAACTGAACTTAAGTAAACACATAAAACCTACCTGGCCCCCATAAGCCTGGGAAGTATAAGCAAGCATACAAATAGAACCTACCGGGCCCTCATAAGCCCGGAAAGTCCAAAAAGTAAATAACAATAAAATGACACCTCGCTGACCCAGCTCACCTGTCATCGCCTCTAGACCTCTCAACGGCCTCAGCTAACATCAGCGAACATCTAGCATCCACTGCTATTAGATATAAATAACACAAGAAACAACAAAAATATAATGCCAAACAAATCACAAGTAAACACCAGTTGATCAACATAATCAATTAGGCACTTTCGGACACTCTCTCGATTGCGCACAATTAGCGGATCTCAATCCATCTAGGAGAACCAATCGCGATCCTAGGAATGATCAGACATGTTGGACCACTCTTGAATAATGTATCAACTCGACACTATGGATAAAATCATTCTCAACCCCGTAGGTCATTTAACTCCTTGGGCTCAACCCCTCAGCCGGAAACACTCTAGTGTGTCGGGTATCCACAAGCCACAAGGCACCTCGGGCTCGACCCTAGCCGGAACAACTCTCGTGCATCGGGTATCCACAAGCCACAAGGCCTCCAACATAACACACACAGTTAAAAACAATAATAATACATGTTCAAATAGACAACAATCGGCTTCAAACCCCACAACTCGACTAATACAACATACTACTATTCTTTTACGTCTAGCCGTCCACCGACGAGCCATTAGCCGAGCTAAGGATTACCATCCTAACCATTCTATCACCAAGATTTAAAAACAGCCCACACGCCACTCTACTTACAACTAACATCAAGGGACACGTCCAAATCAGCCCAAGTGTCACCACAGACGTCACGTGCCATCGACACGGTCGATACGATCGCCGATTCAAATATAACAAAAGATCATCGAAACCATCGACCTGAAGCACTCTAATCCCTAATTCACCTTTCAATATCATCACCCAATATTATTCACACTAACAGCCTACAACTTGCTACAAGAACCACACGCCTCACACACGGCCTCTCGACGCGAGCCTAATTATTTTCCATGACTACGATTCTACGCACTCAAGCCAGAGCCACCAACCAAATCAGAACCTTATACACACCTTTATCACCATATAAACAGAAGAACAAGAGTTCAATAATAGCAAAAAAATAGGCCATCACAAAACAGCCAACACACACGTCAACACGGACGACAACGACTATGGAATTCATGCCGAAAAAGGGAGGGACAATCCTAACATACCTTAGCTTCAATCCTAGCCCAACTTGATCCTTCAACACCATTAACCTACTGCATAAAGGCAGTAAAAAATTCTGCCAAAACGCAGCCAAGACAACTCAATAATAACACAAGAGAAGTGAAGCTTACCAGACAATTCATAGGAATTCGACGGTAGAAACTCCGAGACAGCAACCTATCAACATTAACACACCTATAACCAACCTTAAAAACTAAGTAGAACAAAAGAAAGAAGGCTTACCAACAGCTTCACCACGAAACAGACACCAAGAGCCCGGAAAAGACACCAAACAACGGACTACATGCGATTCCCGACTTCCCGACACCAAAATCATGTTGAGCCATGGTTTCTAGCCTCAAAACACAAATAAAACCATGGAGAGAAGTTGAGAGAGGTTCCATAAAAAATATATTCTGGAAAAATGAATTTTTGATGAAGAACAACTAACCAAGGGGCTATTTATAGTTCTCCACCGCCTTAAGACCTTGTGAGGTGCCTGCTTGCGCAGTCTGGGGAAAACACAAATATCTCCTTATAGATTGGGAGAAACACTTTGATACATTTGACCTAAATTTCAAGGAATATCAAGAAGGAAATGTTGCAATAACTTTTTTCCGAATTTTGTTCCACAACTTGATCGATGTCCAATCTTAAATATGATCATAGAGTGACTCAAATAACTCATAACACTTCCTTCATAGCCTATTAGGTACTCTTAATCCTACCTTAGAAGCACGATTTTATCTCTCAAATTATCTGGGGTGTTACATCCTTCTCCCCTTAGAAACATTCATCCTCGAATGTTGGACGACACGCACGACTCCAACTCAAGGACTAACACAGCACAACATCGTGTGACATAGCCTAACATGGCAAGCCTACCACTAACAACTCCAAACAACAAAAAATTTCACCATGCCGAGGTGCGACACCACTATAACCATAATAAAAATAAGAATCTTACCTGTCACCATGTCTGGCCACCGGCCGACTATAATTCATCAAGTTACAAGCATCCCTGCAAGAGTCAACAAATGTGAGTCTAAACCCAACTCCTATGACATCTGACTTTTCGCATGATTTCGACCTAGAAAGAAGGGTAACAATCCTAAATGTCTTGTAGCCTCCTATTAATAAGTACACTGCGCAATGCATACATAAACAAGACTCTACTAGACACGACTCGCAGACTCCCTAGGACGAATTGCTCCGATACCAAGTTTGCCACACCCAAACCCGGAGTGGTGTGACTTGAACCTGGTGCCACCCCTGATATGAGCATACCCGTTGTGGTTCAACAACACAACAACTACAAAATTAGAATAAGACGATAGACTATAGCGGAAGCTGGCTCACCTGACCAACCAAAAAAAATAAACACCATATGCCGTCAAGGCCACGAAAAGGAAAACTACTATACAACATGGCCCACCTAGACTATAACAACATGCTAAAACCACAATAATGTCTATGAGCCTCTATGAGTACATTAGTAATCAAATGATTGGGATAGGTCCCCGAACTACCCTTAACTCAAACATTTGGCGACTCCAAAAGACTTGGAGTGCACCAACTCAGCTGGAACTCCACTTAGCACCCAAGAACTTGATCTAACAGCCCATCATCACTTGCAGACATGAATGCAGCACCCCGACTAGGGCGTCAACATAATAGTGTACCGAGCATGAAAGGGAGAAACAACTAGAAGACATAGATTAGAAATAAACAGATATACCAGATATCGCAGAAGGAGAACTGAACTTAAGTAAACACATAAAACCTACTCGGCCGCCATAGGCCTGGAAAGTACAAGAAAGCATACAAACAGAACCTACCTGGTCCTCATAAGCCCGACAAGTCCAAAAAGTAAATAACAATACAACGGCACCTAGCTGACCCAGCTCACCTGTCAGCGCCTCTATACCTCTCAATGGCCTTAGCTAACACTAGCCAACATCTAGCATCCACTGCTATCAGATAACAAATAATACAAGCAACAACCACAATATAATGCCAAACAAATCACAAGTAAACACTAGTTAATCAACATCATCAATAAAAAACTGCTGGAAACTCTCTTAACTGTGCACAATTAGAAGAGCTCAATGCATCTAGGAAAACCAATCGAGATCCCAGAAAGGCTAAGACATGTCGGATCACTCTCAAATAATGTCTCAACTCGACACTACGGAGGACATCATTCTCAACCCCGTAGGTCATTTC
Organism: Datura stramonium; assembly: GCA_018107945.1. Taxonomy (NCBI): domain Eukaryota; kingdom Viridiplantae; phylum Streptophyta; class Magnoliopsida; order Solanales; family Solanaceae; genus Datura; species Datura stramonium. The sequence goes on along the minus strand of JACEIK010002792.1, from coordinate 111,392 downwards.
ACTCCTTAGGCTCAACCCCTTAGTCGGAAACACTCTCATGCGTCGGGTATCCACATGCCACAAGGCACTTCGGGCTCGACCCCAAGCTGGAACAATTCTCATGCATCAGGTATCCACAAGCCACAAGGCCTCCAACATAACACATAAAAAATTAAAAACAATAATAATACATGCTCAAATAGACAACAATCGGCTTCAAACCCCACAACTCGACTAATACAACATACTACTATTCTTTGACGTCTAGTCGTCCACCGACGAGCCATTAGCCGAGCTAAGGATTACCATCCTAACAAGTCTATCACCAAGAATTACAAACATCCCACACGCCACCCTACTTACAACTAACATCAAGGGACACGTCCAAATCAGCCCAAGTGTCACCACAGACGTCACGTGCCATCGACAAGGTCGATACGATCACTGATTCAAATATAACAAAAGATTGTCGAAACCATCGACCTTAAGCACTCTAATACCTAATTCAGCTTTCAATATCATCACCCAATATTATTCACACTAACAGCCCACAACTTGCTACAACAACCACACGCCTCACACACGGCCTCTCGACGCGAGCATAATTATTTTCCATGACTACGATTCTCCGCACTCAAGCCCGAGACACCAACCAAACCAGAACCTTGTACAAACCTTTATCACCATATAAACAGAAGAACAAGAGTTCAATAATAGAAAAAATACAAGCAATCACAAAGCAGCCAACACACACGTCAACAAGGACGACAACGACTATGGAATTCATGCCGACAAAGGGAGGGACAAGCCTAACATACCTTAGCTTCAAGCCTAACAAAACTTGAGCCTTCAACACCATGAACCTAATGCCTAAAGGCAGTCAAAAATTCTTCCAAAACTCTGCCAACAAAACTAAATAATAAAACAAGATAAATGAAGCTTACCCGACAAGATTCATAGGAATTCGACGGTAGAAACTCCGGGACAACAATCTATTGGCGTTAAAAAACCTATAACAAACCTTAAAAACTAAGGAGAAAAAAATAAATAAGTATTACCAACAGCTTCACCACGAAACAGCCACCAACAGCCCGGAAAAAACACCAAACCACGGACTACACGCAATTCCTGACTTCCCAACACCAAAATCATGTAGAGCTATGGCTTCTAGCCTCAAAACCCAAAGAAAACCATGAAGAGAAGTTGAGAGAGGTTTAATAAGAAATACATTCTGGAAAAATGAATTTTTTATTAAGAACAACCGACCAAGGAGCTATTTATAGTCTTCCACCGCCTTAAGACCTTGTGAGGTGTCTGCTTGCGCGGTCTCGTGAAAATGAGAATATCTCTCTACTCCAAAGTCGGATTGGCAAACAGTTTGATGCGTTGGAAACTAGACTCATAGATATTTAATTTGATAGGTCACACGCCCCATAAATCCTTATAAATTGGTAGAAAAACTTTGAGACATTTGACCTATATTTCAAAGAATCTCAAGAAGGAAATTTTTGGATAACTTTTTTCCGAATTTTTTTCCACAACTTGATCGACGTCAAATATTAAGTATGATCATAGAGTGACTCAAATAACTCATAACACTTCCTTCTTAGCCTATTAGGTACTCTTAATCCTACCTCGAATGTATGATTTTATCGCTCAAATTATCCGGGGTGTTACATCCTTTCCCCCTTAGAAAAATTTGTCCTCGAATGTTGGACGACACGCATGACTCCAACTCAAGGACTGACACAGCACAACATCGCATGACATAGCCTCACATGGGAAGCCTACCACTAACAACTCGAAACAACAAAACTTTTCACCATGCCGAGGTGCGACACCACTATAACCATAATCAAAATAAGAATCTTACTTGCCGCCATGTCTAGCCACCGACCGGCTATTATTCATCAAGTTACAAGCATCCCTGCAAGAGTCAACAAATGTGAGTCTAAACCCAACTCCTATGACATCTGACTTCTCGCACAATTTCGATCCAGAAAGAAGGGTAACAATCCTCTATAGCATTTTGTTTATAAGTACACTATGAAATGCACATATAAACAAGACTCTACTAGACGCAGCTCATAGACTCCCTAGGACGAACTTCTCTGATACCAAGTCTGTCACACCCCAAACCCTCGGAGGCATGACTGGAACCTGGTGCCACTCTTGATATGAGCATACTCGATGCTCAAAATATAAAACAAAGGCCAAAATGATAAGGTTCAAAAACACAACAACTACAAAATCAAAATAACACGATAGACTATAGCGGAAGCTGGCTCACCTAACCAATAAAAAAAAATACCATATGCCATCAAGGCCACGGAAAGGAAAACAACTATACAACATGGCCCACCTGGCCTATAACAACATACTAAAACCACAGTAATGTCTATGAGCCACTATGAATACATTAGTAATCAAATGATCGGGACAGGGCCCCAAACTACCCTTAACTAAAACACTTGGCGAATCCGAAAGACCTGGAACGCAATAACTCAGATGGAACACCACTAAACACCCAAGAACTTGATCTAACAACCCACCATCACCTACAGGCATGAATGTAGCACCCAGACTAGGGTGTAAATACCATAGTGTACCGAGTTTGAAAGGCAGAAACAACTGGAAGACATAGATTAGAGATCAATAGATATACCAGATGTCACAGAAGGAGATATGAACTTAAGTAAGCACATAAAACCTACCTGGCCCCCATAAGCCTGGCAAGTACAAGCAAGCATACAAACAGAACCTACCTGGCCCTCATAAGCCCGGCAAGTCGAAAAAGTAAATAACAATACAAAGGTACCTAGCCCAGCTCACCTACCATCGCCTCTAGACCTCTGAATGGCCTCAGCTAACACCATCCAACATCTAGCATCCACTGCTATCAGATAACAAATAACATAAGCAACAACCACAATATAATGTTGAACAAATCACAAGTAAACACCAGTTAATCAGCATCATTAATCAGGCACCGCCGGACACTCTCTCGGCTGCGCACAATTATTGGAGCTCAATCCATCTAGGAGGACAAATCGCGATCCCAGAAAGGCTCCGACATGTCAAACCACTCTCAAATCATGTTTCAACTTGAAACTATGGAGGACATCATTCTCAACCCCGTAGGTCATTTCACTCCTTGGGCTCAACCCATTAGCCGGAAACACTCTCATGCGTCGGGTATCCACAAGCCACAAGGCACCTCGGGATCGACCCCTAGTCGGAACAATTCTCATCCATGGGGTATCCAAAAGCCACAAGGCCTCAAAGATAACACGCACATAACTAAAAAAATTAATAATACATGCTCAAATAGACCACAATCGGCTTCAACTCCATAACCCAACTAATACAACATACTACTATTCTTTCACGTCTAGCCATCCACCAACGAGCCATTAGCCGAGCTAAAGATTACCATCCTAACCAGTCCATCACCAAAAATTAAAAACAGCCCACATGCCACTCTACTTACCACTAATATCACGGGACACGGCCAAATCAGCCCAAGTGTCACCACGGCCGTCACGTGCCGTCGACATGGTCGACATGATCGCCGATTCAAATATAACAAAAGATCTTCGAAACCATCAGCCTTAAGCACTATAATCCCTAATTCACCTTTCAATATCATCACCTAATCTTATTCACACTAACAACACACAATTTTCTACAAGAACCACACGCCTCACACACGGCCTCTTGACACGAGCCTAACAATTTTCCATGACTACGATTCTCCACACTCAAGCCTGAGCCACCAACCAAACAAAAACTTTATACACACCTTTATCACCATATAAACAGCAGAACAAGAGTTCAATAATAGAAAAAATACAGGCCATCACAAAACAGCCAACACACACGTCAACACGGACGACAACGACCATGGAATTCATGCCGACAAAGGGAGGGAAAAACCTAACATTCCTTAGCTTCAAGCCTAGACAAAATTGATACTTCAACACCATTAACCTACTTCCTAAAGGAAGTAAAAAATTCTTCTAAAACGCAGCCAACTCAACTCAATAAAAAAACAAGACAAGTGATGCTTACCCGACAGGATTCATAGGAATTCGACTGTAGAAACTCCGAGACAACAACCTATCAGTGTTAACACACCTATAAAAAACTTTAAAAACTAAGGAGAACAAAAGAAAGAAGTCTTACCAACAGTTTCACCACGAAAAAGCTACCAACAGCCCTGAAAAGACACCAAACCACGGACTACACGCGATTCCCGACTTTCTGACACCAAAATTATGTTGAGCCATGACTTCTAGCCTCAAAACCCAAATAAAAAAAATGGGGAGAAGTTGAGATAGGTTTAATAAGAAATATATACTGGAAAAATGAATTTTTGATGAAGAACAACCTACCAAGGGGCTATTTATAGTTCTCCACCGCCTTAAGACCTTGTGAGGTGCCTGTTTGCACGGTCTCGCGGAAATACGAATATCTCTCTACTTCAAAGTTGGATTCGCAAACGGTTTGAACTTCTGGAAACTACACTCACAGATATTTGATTTGATAACACCCCATAACTCCTTATAGATTGGGAGAAATAATTCGATACATTAACCAAAATTTCAAGGAATATCAAGAAGGAAATTTTGCGATAACTTTTTTCTGAATTATTTTCCACAACTTGATCGACATCCAATATTAAATATGATCATAGAATGACTCAAATAACTAATAAAACTTCCTTCTTATCCTATTATCTATTCTTAATCCTACCTTCAAAGCACAATTTTATTGCTCAAATTATCCAGGATGTTACATGTTTTCTCCCTCTTAATCTGTACATTCAAAGTACTTACACATACCTTTATGCTATATCGTTTCATGATAAAGCTGCAGGTTCCCAGACTCAACATCATTAGCCGTTGCGATTCAGATCATCCTCTACTGCAGCCGAAGTGTGAGTCCTCATCATTCGAGTGCCTTGTTTTGCTTTCTTTCAATTGATTTATTAATTTTAGTTAGACTTAGAGTTAGCTGAGGGATTTTCCCCTCAACTCATTAGTTAGAAGGCTTTCAGACACAGAATTAATTTCAGACTTTTGATGTTCTTAAACTTTTTTTTTTCAGTTTTATTTTTCATAAATGTTATTATGATATTATTTCAAAGGTTCCACTATGTTTGTTTTACTCAGAATACCAGTGTATGATAGACCAGGCGTTGACTTGGGGTCACTTGTGACTTCAAGTACCGTGTTACGCCTAGGGTGTAGGCTCGGGGTGTGACAAACATGGTATCAGAGCACTAGGTTTAGAGTATCCTCGGAATGTTTGAAAGCCGCATCGAGTAGAGTCCTTTTGATGGGTGTGAAGCGTTCCGCACTTATGACAAGGAAGCTACGAGATGTTATTAGGAAAAACTCTCTTTTATTCATACTCTTCATCGTGCATTAATGTTCAATTCCAGAAACGCCCTTCTAAAACTTGCTATGTTTCGTTTCACTGAACCACGCCTCCCAGACGTGGTAATAGAAGAAGGGCCAGTAACGAAAACAGACCTTCCCCACCAGCTCCTCGAGATGATTCGGTATCTATCACCGAATTCAGGGCGTCCATTCAACTGCTAGCCCAAAGAGTCACCAACCAGGTGAACCAACAGGTGGTTCCGGTAGCCACGAACGGGTCTATAGTAGCTGCGAGGGTGCTGGACTTCACTCGTATGAGCCCTCCATCTTTTCAAGGATCCAAAGTACGGGAGGATTCCTAGGAGTTCATGGATGAGATCAGGAAGATCACCTGCATTATGGGTGTTAGCTCTTCTGAGAGTGCTGACCTGAATGCCTACCAGTTAAAAGGGGTAGATCAGGTCTGGCATGACCAGTGGAAAGAGGGGCATCCAGCGAGAGCAGGACCAGTAGAGTGGGAGGAGTTCCACACAACTTTCTTGGACAGATTTTTCCCTCGGGAACTGAGGGAGGCAAAGATGGCGGAGTTTATGAACTTGTGATAGGGCAATAGAATAGTGGAGGAGTATGATCTGGAGTTTACTAGGTTGTATAAGTATGCTCTAGAAATGGTAGCCGAGCCAAGGGCTCATATGTTGAAATTTGTGAATAGGGTGTCGAACCTGGTCCTCTAGGAGTGCAGGACAACAATGCTGATTAAGAATATGGACCTCTCCAGCTTGATTCTCTATGCCCAGCAGATTGAGGCTGAAAAGCTGAAGGATATGGAGTGGAAGAACAAACAGGAAAGGACTGGACAGTCAAATTTCGACCATGAGAGGTCTAGTGGTAGTAGCCGCCCACAACAGCAGCAGCAGCAGCAGTAGCGAGCCTAGCACCCAGTTTAGCTAGTGCCCCAACCTTTCAGTCCTGCCATGATCGGAGGGGTGGGTTATTTGGCGCTCAATCTCAGGTCCACAGTACCGGGAACAAGTATCCAACTTGCCCAAAGTATGGTAGGAACCACCTAGGAGAGTGCCTTCAATGACGAGAGGGCTGTTTTGGGTGTGGACAATTTGGAAGTTGGCTTAGGGAGTACCTGTCAGCAGGGCAAGGGAGATCACAATCTACCACATCATCAGCTCCAGCAAGCCGACCAGCTCAGCAGGCCAACACATTAGGTACAGATGGTGGTTAGCGCTAAAATCGTTTCTATGCTCTGTCTTCTCGTTAGGATCAGGAGAGCTCACCTGACGTAGTACGGGTATGTTACATCTGTTTCATCTAGACGTGTATGCCCTCCTAGATCCAGGAGCCACTCCTTTCATTCATGACTCCCTACATAGCAGCCCAGTTTAGTATTAGTGCAGAGGTCCTCTCAGAACCATTCTCATTCACCACACCAGTTGGCGAGTCAGTTAGAGCTAGACGGGTGTATAGAAACAACCTAGTATCAGTCTTGAATAAAGTCATCCCAAATGACCTCGTAGAGTTAGACATGGTCGATTTTCACCTTATCCTTGGCATGGATTGGTTACACTCCTTCTATGCCTCAGTTGATTGAAGAACTAGAATTGTCAAGTTCAAGTTTCCAAATGAACCAGTGTTAGCATGGATCGGAAACAGTTAAGCGCCTAAGGGTAGGTTTATTTCCTACCTTACGGCCCAGAAACTCATCTAAAGGGATGTATTTATCATCTGGTTGTGGTCAACGATTCCAACTCTGAGACCCCGACTATCCAGTCAGTCTCTGTGGTGAGCGAGTTCCCAGATATTTTTCCTGAGGATCTTCCCAGAGTTCCCCCTAAATGGAAAATAGATTTTGGAGTAGATCTCCTCCCAGATACTTAGCCCATCTCCATCCCTCCTTACAGAATGGCTCCAGCTGAGCTTAAGGAGTTGAAGGAGCAACTAAAAGATCTTCTTGACAAGGGTTTTATCAGACCCATCATCTCTCCATGGAATGCTCCAGTGATATTCGTGCGTAAAAAAGATGGTACCCTCAGAATATGCATAAATTATTGACCACTGAACAAAGTCATAGTCAAGAACAAGTATCCCCCCACCAAGAATTGACTACTTGTTTGACCAACTTCAGGGAGCCAACTATTTCTCAAAAATTAAACTTAGGTTAGGGTACCATCAGTTAAGGGTCAGAGAGTGTGACATACTAAAAACAGTATTCAAAACTCGGTATGGTCACTATGAGTTTGTGATGATGTCCTTCGGGCTAACAAACGCCCAGAAACCTTCATGGATTTGATGAACGGAGTCTTCAAGCAGTATCTAGATATGTTCGTCATTGTATTTATAAAGACATTCTACTATACTCCAGAAATGAGTAAGAGCATGCCAATCACCTAAGATTAGCATTACAGAAACTCAGGGCCCGCAAGTTGTTTGCCAAGTTCAGCAAGTGTGTATTCTGGTTAAAGTTCATGAACTTCTTAGGTCATGTGGTCTCAGGTGAAGGGATACAAGTAGATCCTCACAAGATAGTAGCAGTGAAAGATTGATCCAGACCTGCCTCTCCTACTGAAATCAGGAGTTTCCTAGGCTTAGCTGGTTATTACCGACGGTTTGTGGAAGGATTCTCCTCTATAGCATATCCTCTGACTAAGTTAACTCAGAAGAAGGTGAAATTTCAGTGGTCGAATGAGTGTAAGAAGAGTTTCCAGGAGTTGATGACTCGACTCACTACTACTCCAGTTCTGACCTTTCCAAAATGAACAAATGGATTGGTTGTTTATTGTGATGCTTCCAGAGTTGGACTCGTATGCGTTCTAGTGCAGCGGGGCAAAGTGATAGCCTACACCTCTAGAAAGCTTAAAGTTCATGAGAAGAACTATCCAACTCATGACTTGGAGTTGGAAGCGGTGGTGTTTGTGCTGAAAATATGGAAGCATTAATTATATGGAGCTCACGTAGATGTGTTTACAGATCATAAGATTCTTCAGTATGTGCTGAGTCAGAAGGATCTAAATTCGCGTCAGAGAAGGTGGATGGAGTTGCTAAAGGACTATGACATGAGTGTGTTGTATCACCCAGGTAAAGCCAATGTGGTGGCTGATGCCCTAAGCAGACAGTCTATAGGGAGTGTGGATCACATTGAGGAAAGCAAGAGGGAGTTAGTGAAGGATGTTCACAAACTATCTCGGTTAAGGGTGCAGTTGGTGGATTCAATCGAAGGTGGTGTGTTAATGCAAAGTGGATCAAATTCATCCTTGGTAGTTGAAGTTAATTCCATACAGGATGAAGATCCAATTCTACTTAAACTTAAAGAAGCGATTCTCAAGAAGGAGGTTGAGGCTTTCTCCAAAGAGGGAGATGGTGTGCTCCGTTACTAGGGAAGGTTGTGTGTACTGGATGTTGAGTGAGTTGTCAGCCAGCTTGAGATACTCTATTCACCTTGTTGTTACTAAAATGTACCGTGATCTGCATGATATTTACTGGTGGAACGGCATGAAGAGAGACATTGCTGAATTCGTAGCTAAGTGCCCGAACTGCCAGCAAGTCAAGGTGGAACATAAAAGACCAAGAGGCATGACTCAAGATATTAGTATACCAACATGGAAGTGGGAAGAAGTAAATATGGACTTCATTACAGGTCTACTCCCGACTTGTTGGCAGCATGACTTAATCTGGGTGGTGGTAGACTGGATGACTAAGTCATCACACTTCCTCCTAATTAAAACCACAGACTCAGCTAAAGACTATTCCAAATTTTACATCCGAGAGCTAGTCAGACTCCATGGGGTGCCTTTATCTATCATTTCAAACAGAGGAACTCAGTTCACCTCACACTTCTGGAGATCCTTTCAAAAGGGACTAGGCACTCAGGTAAAGCTTAGTACAACTTTTCACCCGCATACTGATGGACAAGGTGAGCAGACTATTCAAACCCTAAAAGATATGCTAAGAGCGTGCGTGATCAATTTTAAGGGTAATTGGGATGACCATTTGCCATTTATCGAGTTTGCGTACAACAACAGGTACCAGTCGAGCATTCAAATGGCCCCATTTGAAGAATTATATGGGAGAAGGTGAAGATCTCCTATAGCGTGGTTTGAGGTTGGTGAAGCTACCTTGATAGGGACAGACTCAGTTCACGAGGTAATGCATAAATTTCAGCTTATCCGAGAAAGGTTGAAAATAGCTCAGAGCTATCAAAAATCTTATGCCGATGTGCGGAGAAGAGAGTTGGAGTTTGCAATGATGACTGGGTTTACCTAAAAATTTCTCCATTGAAAGGGGTGATGAGATTTGGAAAGAAGGGAAATCTTAGTCCGAGATATGTGGGACCTTATAGAATTTTGAGGCGTATTGGCAATGTAGCCTATGAGCTAGAAATACCTTCAGAACTAGCAGTTGTACACCTAGTTTTCTATGTGTCACTTTTGAAGAAGTGCATCGGGGATCCAACCTCAGTTATGACATTGGACAATGTAGGAATAAAAGATAGTCTCTAATATGAGGAATTACCAATGTAGATCCTTGACCGTCAGGTTCGTAAGCTAAGGAAAAAGGAAATAGCTTCAATCAAGGTTTTATGGAGAAATCAGCAGGCTGAAGGAGCTACGTGGGAGGCCGAAGAAGATATGATGTCCAAATACCCACATCTTTTCTCTACCGGCACTATCGCAGCTTGAGATATTAGTTTTGACCCTAGAACTCAATTTAACTTTCATGATTCAGTTTAGGTGTTCAAGTCTCTTTTATGTTTTCGAATGTATGTATGAAAGGTAAATTCAGTTCCGTAATGTATTTTGAAATGGAGGTAGTCATTCTGACAGTTTTGGAGTTAAATGAATAGTATCTGGAATTTTTGGTTGTTATTCTCTGCTTTCCTGTGTGTTTTCTAACATTCGAGAACGAATGTTTCCAAGGGGCAGACATTGTAATGCCCTGGAAACTCAAAGACTAGATCAAAGACTTAAATCAGAAAATTCAGAAATCTGTAGAAAATTTATCAGGACGACTCACCTAACGAGTCATTGTGAGACCTAATGACTCATTAGGTCTGCCATGGGAAGGAGAAATTACAAGTGTGAAGTGAGAAGCAGTGTACCCAACAAGAGACACCACGACTCGTTAGGTCATTCATGGTCAGGCTTGGGTCAAGAATATAATTAGTTGGGAAGTGTACTGGACGGATGGTGACAACGAGTCGTGGTCACCTGTAACGACTCGTTAGGTTCCTCGTGGTGACCTATAGAGGATTCCAACAGTGTACTCCACGGGTCTGACCACGAGTCGGTGGTCAATGACCACGACTCGTTAGGTCACCCGTTAGGGCCACCTGTAAGTTTTTCCCAATGATTTTCTAAGGGCTATTTAGTAATTTCCTACTCTCATAAGCTTTAAACTACTTCGTTTTGGACATAATTTTAGACTTATTAGAGGGTTTGGATGGTTCCTCCCCTCATTCCCACGTTTATTCTCAGAAAAATTGTTGAAAAGTCTCTCAAGAACCCTTCAAGCAAGCCTAGGGTTTTCCTCCATTGCAGCAACCTAAGTTTTCTCCTTCAAAAAACTTCAACTCAGGTATGTGGAAATTCAACAAGGGGATTGTCCTTTCCTTGTGTCTCCCAAAGTCCTTCCATAATTTCTCTTCTTGTTTTAGCTCTGATTTTTCGAATACAAATAAATTCCATGTTATTTTTTGTAAATTTTACCTGGATTAATATCCATGTTTACGGTTCATATGATCTTCATTAGTTCCTAACTAAATTGTCGATGTTCGTAGAAAAGTGAATTAAAACCCTAAATTCTTGAGTGAAGATTATTTTGCTTATTAAATTCCATCTAGTGAATGAAGAATTTTTTGGGCTGAATTTCCTTGTAATTCTTATTATATATATATGAGCAAATATTCCATGGATAAGATGATTTTAGCCTTATCGGATGAGATTTCTTTAATTCTTAAGATTTTGCCATATTATGGAATTTTCGTGTTGTTGGAATAAGTTGAGTTCTTTATTAGCTGCTTAATAGTTCAGTTTAGTTAGAATGTAGAACCTCTTTAGAACTATTCAAAACTTGTCAACTGATCAGTTTGACTTCAGTCTTTTCCCAAGATGTCAGTGCTGCCTCTCAGTTATCAGAATCAGACTCAAAATCTAGTTTATTGGTCCATTAGGCGGTCATGACATTTTAGATATATAGCTCTGACTAGCCTCAGGACCCCAGTTCAGTTTGCAGTTGTTCTTAGACGGTTACAACGCGTCCAAATAAAAAACTCTGACTAGTCCAGAACCCAGTTTCAGAATCTAGTCAAAGACAAGACTCTCAGGGTACTTTCAGTTATATGTCCCTGACTAGTCTTGGACCCCAATTTTGAGCTATCAGCCTAGTAGTTCAGTTTATGTTTTCCAATGGGAGTAGGACTTAGCACCGAGCGGCCCAGGGTTCCAACACACCCAAGTTCCCAGAACTACGTTGCCAGCATAGGTTACACTATTACTTGGCTTGATTGTCCCCAGACTTTTTTGATCACCCAATTCATGCCTTTATACCCTGACAAGGTATATTGGGTCCTACCGGTGGGGTGTATACATCGGATTTCACGTCTAGCTCACGTGGTTATATGTCGGTTAGAGACTCTCCCACTAGTTAGTCTAGTCCAATTTCAGAATAAGTAGCTTAGTTTAGTATAGTATTTCATACTCAGAACTCTCAGACTTAGGGCATGTCTTTGTCTATCAGACAGGGTCATCTTAACCATTTCAGTTTATATCAGTAGTTTAGTTCAGCTTACTTGTTAGTCATTGCGTGTCATTCCAGTTAAGACTTTATATTCAGTCATGTTTTCTCCCACTTCCTTAGTACATTCAATGTATCGATGCATACTTTTATGTTGTATCATTTCATGATACTGTTGCAGGTTCCCAGACTCAGCATCATTAGCCGTTGTGATTCAGATCCTCCTCCGCTGCAGCCGAAGTGTGAGTCCTCATCATTTGAGGGCCTTGTTTTGCTTTTTTTCAGTTGATTTTTTAATTTTAGTTACACTTAGAGTTAGGTGGGGGCTTGTCCCAGCAACTCATCAGTTAAAAGACTTTCATACACAAAATTAATTTCATACTTTAGATGTTCTTAAACTTTATGTTTTTAGTTTTATTTTTCATAAATGCTGTTATGCTATTATCTCAAAGCTTCCACTATGTTTGTTTTACTCAAAATTCCAGTGTATGATAGTCCAGGGGTTGACTTGGGGTCACTTGTGACTTCAAGTGTTGTGTTACCCCCAGGGTGTATACTCGGGGTGTGATAAAATGTCAAACTTAGCACGAGACTAAACAAGTAAGGCGCTCACTCTCACAAAGAAGTTACAAGTATTATGTGTCAGATACCATAGGCTTGCCCTTATTTTCTCTGCTTTGGTTTATCAGATGGTCGAGTTAGGATCATTATAGGACTTGGCATGGCTTGTAATATAGGCTTAGGGTTGGACATGATAAATATGAAAGATTTTATAAATGACTGTCCCTTCCTTGGCACTACATACATTGGCTACATCGTTCACCTATTTCACCCTTTATTCTTTCATTCCCTTTTTCTTCCCTTTTCACCTCTTTTTATACACCTTTGCATGGGTGTGGTGTATTTTCAAATTTTTTCAGCGTTTTTATTTTCTTTTGAAATTTCTTTTTCAAGATTCTCAATATTTTTCATCTCATCTCTTTTCTTTTTACCACATCACACATCATTTTTCACCATTTCTTTTCTCTTTTCTTTTCCTTTCTTCCGTTCCCACCATTTACGCACTCCTACTCTAGCCACCCTCAACTTAAGCATTTTGCTTATGTTGAGGCTCACAATATCCAAGGAAGGACCAGGGCCAAAACAGGTTCATTGAAAACAAATGGGTAAGGTCAATCGATAAATCGAAGGAACATGGTCTATTAAGGCTCAAACTTGGGATCAAGATATTCATGCAACTTTGGTAGGGTAATATAGGCTAACAGTGAGCTCAACAAAAATGGCCTATGATCATATCCTAACCAACCATCCTTAGCCTATCCAAAGACCAACAAGACAATTTTTAGATCTTCAACACAATACCGAACTGAATACTATACCTCACTCACACATGGTACATGAACTATTTTCACCTCACCTGTCTGGTTTACACATGGCTTAACAAGACTACTCATATTAATAAAATAAAAACATCAAAAGATCCTTAGAAATCATGCATGCAGTCACTAATACATAGCTAATGCATCAAAAATTTTAAACAGGGTCAATTTTTTCAAAAATTCAAAACTAGTGCACTTTCATTGGCTAAGCACTCCTAAGTAATTTTCTAATTAAATAAAAATAAAAAAAATAATAAAATAAAATATTACACATGCCGTTTCTACTAGATAGCATGCCCAAGGGAAAAGAAACACGGCAAGAAAAATCCTCGAATGAATAAAAAATCCCACAAAAATCACAAGTACACCCCCTCCCCTTTTTGAAAAAAAAGCTTCGTCCCTGAAGCATCAACTATAAGATCATAGGGAAGAGAACATACCTGTGGCGCACTAGGCGCTCCTGTCATCTTGCAGAGATGGTAACTCCGCTGTAACAGTGGTGCTAGCAGTGGACGACACGCTCAATGGTGTGTCAATAGGGGGAGTGGCCCCCCTCTCAGCAACCGTGGCCACTTCGATGGCCTATGCAACTATCGGGTCTGAATGTGGCTCTCCCGAAGTGTCATGACCACTGGTAAGCTCGGGCTGAGCTATGGTGGAGCTTCCTGCTCCTCTACCTCTCTCATGCAGCTTAAACATATATGTGTCGTGAGTCCGCATGCTCTCTATTCTGGCCCACTTGCGCTCTTTCCGCTTTTTCTTCCTCTTCTTTTTTGGACTCTCCTCTCTAACATCCTCAGCAGCTCTTTTCTTACCCTTTTCAATTGCTGTAGTCAGCTCCCAATATGCCGCCAAATTAATCTCTTCATCAGGCTTGACATCTAGGTCCAGAAGAGTGGGGGTGGCTAAAACTGTTGTCATGATGACAACTCAACTACTTGGCTCTGAACAGCCCCCAACTCCACGCGGAGACTACTAGTATCTGTCTCTCCTCCATTCTCACATTGAATTGTCTCTCAAAACTATCTAGGCGAGCATGTAGAGCCTGAGCTGCTAGCTCTATCTCTTACTTGACCCATGGTTTTACATTGTCCATCATGGCCTGAATCTTTCGCTCCGCCATGGTCAACCATGGGAACTCCATGTAATCGAACCAACTCTCATATATAAAGATTGGCATAATCATCCGCTGAATTTGTGGTTTTCACCGGTAGGAAATATGCAGTTTTGGTCAACCTGTCTACCATCATCCAAATAAAATTGCAGTGTTGGCGAGTACGAGGTAAGCCTGTAATGAAATACATATTAATCTCTTCCCACTTTCAAGTGGGAATGCTAATATCTTGAAGTACGCCTCCTGGCCTTTGATGCTCGACCTTCACTTGCTGACGGTTCGGGCACTTGGCTACGAATTCTGCAATATCCTTCTTCATGCTATTCCAAGAGTATACTTCTCGCAAGTCATGATACATCTTGGTGGTACCTGGATGAATAGAGTACGTCAATTCATGAGCCTCATGCAACAACCGACTCCCCCTTGGGAGAAAACCTCCACTTTATGACTTCGAATGGCTTCTTTCAACTTTACCAAAATCAGATCCTCATCTTGTCTAGCTTTCACATCGATCACCAAGGATGATTCTGATCTGTTTTGATCAACAATGTCTCCATCGATCGAGTCGACCAATCTAACTCCCAACCTTGCAAGTCGATGGAAATCTTTCACTAGCACCTTCTTTCTCTTATCCACATGGGACACACTCTCCATAGAGAGCCTACTAAGTGCGTCCGCTACCACATTATCCTTACCCAGGTGGTAAAGGACACTCATGTCGTAGTCCTTTAGTAGCTCCAACCACCTCCTTTGATGAAGATTTAGATCTTCCTATGTGAACACATATTGCAAGCTGTTGTGATCTGTGAATACATCCACATGGACCCCATACAAGTAATGTTGCCATATCTTCAATGCGAATAACACTGCGGCTAAATCAAGCTCATGGGTCGGGTAATTCTTCTCATGGACCTACAACTTTCTAAAGGCATATGCTATCACTTTTCCTCGCTGCATCAAAACACACCCGATCTCGATTCTCGACATATCACGATATACCATAAATCCATCGGTACCGTTGGGTAGGGTCAACACTGATACTGAAGTGAGTCGACTCTTCAACTCTTGGAAGCTTTTCTCACAAGCCTCCAACCATTGGAACTTTACCTTCTTCTGAGTCAACTTGGTCAAAGGTGCTGCAATAGATGAGAAGCCCTTAACAAACCTTCGGTAGTAGCAAGCTAAACCCAAGAAACTCTGAATATCCGAAGGATTCACCGGTCTAGGCCAATTCCTCACCGCCTCAATTTTCTGAGAATCTACTTTTATTCCCTCACTCGATACCACATGGCCCAAAAATGCCACGGAGTCCAACCAAAAACTCACACTTGCTGAACTTTGCATACAACTGACGATCCTTAAGGGTCTGAAGTACTACTCTCAAGTGAGCGTCATGCTCCTCCTTGCTCTGAGATTATTTAAGGACGTCATCAATGAACACAATCACGAACATGCCCAAATATGTCTTGAACACCCTGTTCATTAGATCCATAAAAGCTGCAGGGGAATTGGTTAGTCCAAAAGACATAATAACAAATTCGTAGTAACCATATTGAGTCCTGAAAGCGGTTTTCGGAATGTCACTCTCCCGAACCCTGTGATGGTGATACACAATTCTGAGATCAATCTTGGAGAAACAGTTGGAAACCTGAAGCTGATCAAATAAATCATCGATCCTGGGCAAAGAATACCTGTTCTTAACGGTGACCTTGTTTAATTGTCGATAGTTAATGCACATCCGAAGTGACCCATCCTTCTTCCGGACAAATAACACTAGTGCACCCCATGGGGACTTACTCGGCCTAGTAAAGCCCTTATCTAACAGGTCCTTCAACAGATCCTTCAACTCTTTTAGCTCGTCTGGAACCATCTTGTAGGGAGGAATAGATATAGGCGTGTCGGGAAGAAGATCAATACCGAAATCAATCTCCCGCTCGGGAGGAACACCGGGCAAATCATCAAGAAAGACCTCTAGATATTCATGTACAACTAGAACTGACTGGATAGTCGGGGTTTCAAACTCGACATCCTTAACCCTAACTAGATGGTACATGCAACCCTTAGAAATCATCTTTCCGTCCTTAAGGTAGGAAATGAATCGACCTATAGGCACAACTGAACTACCCTTCCATTCTAAGACTGGCTCACCTGGAAATCTGAACTCTACTTCCTAGGTTCTACAATTAACTGGTGCATAGCATGAAAATAGCTAGTCCATGCCGAGAATAACATTGAAATCGGTCATGGCTAACTCTATCAAATCTGCTAAGGTGACCTTATGAAGGACTGAGACTGGGCAACCTCTATACATCCGTCTAGCTATAACTGAGTCACCTAGTGGAGTGGAAACTGAGAAGGGTTCAGACAAGACATAAGGACTGACTCCGAAGCTACTGACCACATAAGGTGTCACAAAAGACAAGGTAGCCCCCGAATCTAGCAAAGCATGTACATAAATATGGAAAGCTCACAACATACCGGTGACCACATCCGGGGAGACCTCCTACTCCTAACGGGATACTAAAGCATAGAATCTTTTTAGGTGCTGACCGCCAGCTTAGCTAGTAGATTCCCCCTGATGTGCTGAGCGTGCGGGAGGGGCTACTAAACTAGAAGCTAGGCCTCGTCCCCCAACCTGATCCTGCCTCGCAACTGGAAATTGTCTAAGCATGTGTCCAGGCTACCCACACCCGAAACGAGCACCTGAACCTGCTAAACACTGGCCTATGTTCCCTTGTCCACACCTGCGACAAGTTGGGATGATAGAATCCATGGGTCTACTGCTCTGACCCCTTGAGCCTGATGCTAACCCTCTCTAATCATGCCTAGGTCTAAATGGCACACTCAATGCAGATGAAGCCGGGGCAGATGATCTCTGGTGAGTCTGCTGTCGGTGCCCACCATCGGACCTCTGTTGAGAGAATCTGTGGTCCTCGGTCCTGGCCCTCTTGGCCTCCGTCTCTCTCAAATGTGCCGCCTCCATCTATTGGGAGTACAACACTATGCGAGGAAAGTCCATAACCTTGTGAATCATGGCAGTCCTACAATCTTTGTCCAAATAACCTGTTATCCCATGGACAAATCTACTCACTCACATCCTTTGATCAGCTGCCAACTCTGGGGCATATCTCTTGTACAATTATTCTCCCTTGTTTCAAATTCACGAACTCAACTATTTTCAACTCCCTCATCTCCCGAGGGAAGAACCGGTCTAGAAATGCAACCTGGAACTCTTCCCAAGTGACCAGACCTGCTCCTGCAACCCTGCTATCCTTCCATTGATGAAACCAGATATGTGCGACCCCTTTTAGCTAATAAGAGGCTAACTCGGTGCACTCAACCCCATTCACCCCCATAACTTAGGTGATTTTGACAATCTCATCAACAAAAACATGTGGATCCTCATCTAACTTTGAACAAAGGAACTCTGGTGAGTTCATCCTCAAGAAGTCTCTGACTCGAGCCGCCGTTGTGTTGCCATTTTGCGGAACATGCACAACGGCCTACTGATTGACCTGAATGGTCAAGGCATACGCAAGCATCTGAATAGAAGCCCTGAACTCAGCATGAGCGGCTGGCTCTAGTGCTTGAGGCTCCTGAACTAGTGGGGTTGGCTGATGCCACAACCATTTCCATCCTCGTGGCCTTCACCACCTCCATTCCTACTTCTTTTCATTCTTCGAGGAGCCATGATTCTACAATCGCGAATAGCACGAATTAGAAGGATAGAAAAGTTTTCATCGCACGACATAGATCATGAAAGAAGGGAACATTTCCTAAACGTCTCATGTCCTCTTTGTCATAAGTGTGGCGCGCTTAACACCCATGAAAAGACTCTATTTAACGCGGCTTTCAGACACCCCAAGACACTTCAAACCTATTGCTCTGATGCGAAGTTTTTAACGACCCAAACGGAGGCCCGAATCGCGACACGTGACAAGGAGCCCCGAGAGACCCCAAGTCGACCCAAGGAATATGTATACATCTAACTCAATCAAGAACTGAATAACCATCAATACCATCATAGCGGAAGTCTAACTTAAATATAACATACGAATATAAAATTCAAAGCTGAATACATACATATGTCTGAATAGCCTCTAAACATGACGAGTTGATGGGACAAGACCCCAACTAACTCAACAAGCTAAAAACGGAGATACATAAAGAAAAGATAGATAGTCTGGTCCTCGAACGATGAGGACTCACCAATAAGCAAACACTAACTCCGTTAAGCTATCTAAGAACGGGGCTGAACCTAAGAGTTGGGTCTTGTATCATGAAACGATACAACATAGAAAGTATGTGGTAAGTATGTGGAATGTACCGAGTATGAAAGGTAAGTAAAATCCCTAAAGTAAGTAAAATCTTTTAAACACAATGTGATAGTCAAAACATAAACATCATTAACTGAGAGTGGGCATGCATGCATTATTTCTGAAATCATGACCTTTTCATAACATGTCAATACATAACTTTATAACATTAACTGACTCAAATGACTCAAAGCTGAAACATGACATTTATAGAACAGTTGAACATTGAGTCAAACCTTGCTTTTAGAACATGCATGTATTAAATAATGACCATGAGTAATGAATATGCTAATCTGAATCATATAGACAATGGGAGACTCGTCACTTAACTGACATACCATAATAGAGCTTACGTGGTCCCGACTATTTTACTCAAGTGGACAGAGCTGTCCAAAACCTTGCTAGGGATAAGGACGCTACAATGATATCGACATAGAGCTCATGGGCCATTTAGTCCGGGGATAGCCCACAAGGGAGGTCCCAATAATATAATAGTATCAACTTACGTTGGCACGTAGTTCTGGGGCATAGGGTGATCTACCCTTAGCCCGCTCGGTGCTAGACTCTTCTCCCAAAAACATGTAATTCTCTATATCATATATAATGAAGCTCAACATCTTCTATTGACGAAGCTCAATGATCAATACATCTCAAATATGAAATCATGCATATGAGAAGCTTTAGTTCAAACCATACCACAAGATGAAAACATACTTGGGAGCCTTTGCTCCAAATCCATGTGGTAAGCTATGTATAATAAGACTTAACTCAAAACACACCACAAGCTAGAATATAAAATTTGGGAGTCTTTGTTCCAAAACAATGTGGTAAGCTTAGATCGGAAAAATCATCATTTAAACTTAACATGTGGGCATTGTCAAAACCATTATCATACTTAGAAATACTCAATTCTCATCAAAAACATCATTATAGACATGGGTAGCTTCAAATCATGCTTTTCATCATAATATCTCATCATTTTCACATATACTTCATAAATCTCACTTTTCATGATCATCTCATCCTTGGGCTTCGATATTAACAAGACTAGAAACATAATTTTAATTGAAATCATTATAAAATCAGCTCATGCTTAGACAATTCAATAATAAAATCATAATCAATTCATAGCCATGTAAAGAAATTGAAGATTCATGCATTTGGGTAAAAACCCCATTCTTGATCATAGGAATTTCTCATATATAGATAGAAATTGGGAATGGGTGTGGAAGAAAATACCCACTCGTAACTCTACATACCTGGAAGGGATTGATTCTACCACTTCTCTAATTTCCCAATAAGAATTTGAATGAAAACCTTGAAGAATAGCTCTATATCACCTCTTCAACCTCTCAAGTTTGCATGCATGGAAGGAAATAACTTCATAAACCCACAAAAACAAGCCTTAAATGACGTAGTATAGGGCCTAAGGACGTGGAAATAATGAAAATACCCTTACTAATTATGCAGAAAATTCTTCATTAGACAAACCAATGGGTGCCCCAACAGGTCGTTGGAATATACCACGACCCGTGGTGACGATCCGTCCTGTACACTGTCCAGGCTTAGGTCGCAGCTCAACCCACGACTTGAAATAACGAGTCTTCATATCATACAACGGGTCGTTCTGTTGACCATAGTTTCCTCCTACAACTTTATCACCTCATCCTATAACGAGTCTCACCGCGACTTGTTATATTGTCAAATGAGTCGTGGTTTCCTTCTGCCGAACCCACTGGAAATTTCACCCCTCAAACGACGACTACTGACAACTGCCTGTGGAAACTCATGATGGGTCGCGGGATGACCTGTCACTTCCCAAATGCTAAGGTACATCTCCCACCACGATCACAAATGATGACTCCTTGTTTCCCACAATGAGTCGTCACATCAATCATTACTTCCACTGTCCCCAGACCAGATGCTTTTCACAACTCATCCCAACGGGTCATTGGTTTGACCAACGATCTGTAAGGTCACTCGTTCTGCAATATTTTTCCCAGTATCAGTAGTTTTCAACTTTTAACTCCCAAGTATACTCCTAGTCACTTCCGGGGTATTACATTCAATGACCCTCAAAATATAGATGGGGTATCTGGACATGATATAGGCCACCAAAGCTGCTCTGTCTGGGCTGAGGGTATTTTCATTAAAAATTAGAGCCAACTGGTGGTGGGTGAACTAACATCCAATAGGCCTTTGCTATGAAATTTAATGCACGTGACCCACTCTGCCTCTACTTTGTCATCAGTGGTCATGCCGGACAACCATTGTATCTACCTCTGCCTCTCATCAAAATTGAGCTGCTTGATCTATTTCAAAGCCTCCACATAATAATTATATTCTAGCATAGAATGTGGTGGTATGAACTGGGGCCCATATAATACCTGAGCAATAGTGCACTCAGATATATCAACCTCTTGTCCTTTAACCAGGATCTCTCCAGCTGGGGCTGATCTTTCAACTTGTGCCCCTATTTCTCCTTCTGCTCCATGGTTTCCAAATAGTTGGTGTAGAAATCCCGGACGATATATGGAGTATATCGGTCTGGGGCCCTAGCCATCCACACAAATCTGTAGAAGCTGAATATCCGCTTCATCTCCTCCACCTCATTCAATTTGTGAGGATCCGCGTCTCTTTCTTGAATTCTCCGCCTAGGTTTGTTCTTGGAGGTGAGAGAAATGACCTGTTCATATATCTCCTGGGCTCCTAGTTCTCTCCACCGGATGGTGCAGTTCTCCCTAGGCAGAGTCTACTCCTGCAAGGCATTTGGTGGCTCCTTCTCTGATCTAGACTCACTGCCTGCATCTCCGGATTGGACCTCCTCGAACCCCTCTTATTCATTAGAGTCGCTTCCTGACTCTTGGGCTCTTTACTCCGCTCTCTCCTCAGACTGGGGAGCACCGACATATGTGGCAGTGGATACCACGGCCTGGTCTTTGTCCTTCGCCCAAGTGTTTTGGGTTCCGTCAGTGTTTGACGTATCGACCCTGTATTCTTTTAATGAACAACTAGGGGAGTTTCCCGCTTGATCAGATTGGGTGGTCTCATCAAGCAATGTCCTCCAAGCAGATGCCTTTGATGCTTTACATTTCATCATCATTGTACCTGTGGAGAAAAAGGGTTAGAATTCCAAACCTGAGAAAAAGAAAGCAAGAAAAATTCCTCTGTAATTTATCACGGGTCAACAGTACGGGTCATACCTTGGAGGTATGATTCATACTGAGACCCGTAATATCTCAAGTCATTGTTACACCACTGATGTGCGGCTCGTACCATAAAGGTACAATCCGTACCACTAATCATATGAGGATGCCCCTATAAAATAATTTCTACAACTCTTGGTATGACTCGTAAGTCGATTCCACGAGTCGTAGGAAGGATCATACTGTCAATTGTGGACTTAACCATTTTTAGATTCTTGGTACGACTTCTAGTTATGATTGATAGTAGTAAACCACGAGTTGTATTAGGATTCGTACCTTGGGCCTATTTCAAATTTAGCTTGGGACAGTCCCAATGAGCCATCCTACGAGTCATAGTATGAAACCACGAGTCGTAGGAAGACTTGTGAAGCCTGTCCCTGCCTTAATTTTTGTTAAGTTCGTAGGGGGTTTCAGTTTTAGTGTTGGGTACTCAGAATTCCCCAAGTCCAGGCATGCATTTAACTTGTTTTATAGTTACACATTCCTCCCCTTTTTAATCATGAACCATAACTCAATTTTAATAGTTGAATGCACAATTTTCACAAGTTCAAGCTCCTACCTAGTCGCACATACTTTGTTCACATCCCTGGTCATTATCCTTTTTAAATTTTTCAAGCATTGCAAGAACTCTCAGGGGCGAACGGGTTTGTATCAAACACACAAGTCATACTTATCAAATTCAAAGAGATACACTTACTTGAATGTTGATAATGTCTATTGTCAATTAGATGTAGGGTTTATATTGGGATTCTCGATATAATATTAGCAAGAACTTGTTCAATTTATTTTTGATGTTGAGTTACGGGTGTAAGGGAGTTGTGAGTTTAGGTTTCGAGAGTGTGGGAGAAGGGTACGATTAGTTTGAGCTTATATAGGTTATAGGGCAGATTTTTAAAAATCTGGGTCAAGTCAGGTTATTTTAAAAGGTTTGACTCATCACGACTCGTAACACGAGTCGTAGAAAGTCCCTACGACTCATCCCTTGGACTCGTAATAGAGAGATTGAGAAACTTACATGTGGACCTACGAGCACATCTTACGACTCATTCTATGGATGTAAGATTCATACTATGACTCATAGGTCTTTCTTTTATTGTGTTCCATGCCTTGCGTCTTTCATAGCCACAGTGAGTACTATGACCCGTGCAATGAGGTTACGAGTCACAAGACCAACCGCACCCTAAACTAATGCACTAAAATATATATCTGATTCTCACCACGACTCGTGCTATGGCTTGTACAATCGTACCCTTCCTGTTCAACAATTTTTCTGTCACCTATTTTTGTTTCCCCTGCACACTAAACACACCTAAATTAATTAACTTGGGTTGTCTCCCAAGAAGCGTTTGATTTAACATCGTGGAAAGATGCAGGTGGTTCGGTTACTTAGAATTCACCAAACCACCACTTGGGTTGCCTTTCAAGAAGAGCCTGATTTAACATCGTGACAGGACGCAAGTCTCTTGACTACTCATACATCGTCAACTCGGATTCATCATCTATTGTTGAGGAAACTCTGTATTTCTTTGACTGCTTCATTGATTGATAGAGATTGATGGTTATCTCTTCTTTATTGAGTCTGAACTTCAACTGGCCAGCCTCTAAATCTACTAAGGCTCTCCCAGTAGCAAGGACTGGTGGCCCCAAAATGATGGGGACCTCAAAATCAACCTCGCAATGAAGGAGCACGATGTCCACTGGGAATATGAATCTATCAACTTTAACAAGCACATCGAAGAGGATCCCCAAAGGTTTCATCATATTTCTTTGGCCATCAATAGCCACATGGTAGTAGGTGTGGGGGCTCCCAAGCCTAGTTGCTTAAACATAGCTAACGACATCAGATTGATGCTTGCTCCCAAATCACAGAGTGCCCTTGTGAACTCAACATCGCCAATTGTGGATGAAATAGTTAAGGCACCTGGATCTTCCTTCATCTAGGAAAGGACCCATGAGGCTAAGCACTACAAATATGCACATTGTCCACAGGCTCATAGCTCACAGACATTTTCTTCGTCGCAAGGTGCTTCATAAAATTGTCATATCCCGTCATTTGTTCCAATTCCTCGACCAATGGTATGTTTACAAATAACTATTTCAGCATTGACAAGAATTTATTAAACATACCATTTTTCACCTTTTTCTTGATTCTTTGAGGGAATGGTGGCGGTGGTCGTGGAATAGCCTTGTAAATGTACGTACCTCCTTGCTTTTCTCCTAGTTCAGCTTCAGGCCCGTTTTCAACATTTGGAGCCTCAGTCAACTCAGCATCCTCATTATTCTCCTTCTCAGCAACATCTTCTTCTTCGCCAATCACACTTTCTTTCTTCCTTTCAACTACAACCGGCAGAGGGGGGTCAACCATGGTCTTTCCACTCCTAGTCATCACACCCATGAAGTGACCATCATTCTTTTTCCTAGGGTTCATAGATGCTGACAGTTGCCATAGCTTCTATTTGATCTGCTTGATAGCCGTAGAATGTGACTCCACTTCCTAAACCATGCTCGATATGTCACTATGGATGTCTTTCAGCTGATCATCTGTGTAACTCACCTTCTTTAGCATCTCAGCCATCATGCTCTCTAACTTCAACTATCCAACTTCCTCCTCGCATGCATTAAGAGGCACGTACAATCCAACTCGGTCTTTGAAATAACCGTCATTCCTTCTCCAATCTCCCTCGTGCTCACAACCTCGACTTCTATCTCTGTACCCATTCTTGTTGTAATTGCCTCTATATTGGTTCCGACCTTGGTTTCCAGAACCTTGGCGGCAAGTGTCTGGTCCAGACCCTTGGGCGTTGGCTTGGAAAACCGCAACTTGGTTGTCCAAGAAGTTTGCCTCCTCTTCGAATTCTGAGTAGTCCGGCCCTGGATCCTGTCCCTATGTCCCCATAGCATTAACCTTTCTTGTTCAAGCTCCCATTATGTGCTTAGTAATCAAGTCCAATGATGTGCGCATATGAGCTAATTCCTGGTCACGTTCTTCCTCCTTTCTTCGTTGGTCTATAGTCAAACCAACATCATATGTATCAGCTGTTGCTTCTGCTTCCCAGGTGTGCCATGCTCTGTTCTCTTGGTTACTTTATCTAGAATAGTGGCAGCTTGCTCCCAAGTGTGGCTCATTAGTGCTCCTCTCACCACTATGTCTGCGACTGCTTTTGTAGTGTTGTTCAATAATCTATAGAAAAACTCGAAAAGACTGTCATTAGGAATTTGGTGGTTCGAGCACTTGGTCAACTTCTTCTTGAACCTTTACAAGGTTTCATAAAGTGCCTAAGTCTTCAGTTGTCGGAAATTATAGATTTCATCCTTAAGTTGTAACATCCTGGAGGGTGGAAACAACCTCTCTAAGAAAGCTTGCTTGAACTCCCTCCAATTGGTAATGGAGTCCTTGGGTAACTCCAATAACCATAATGTGTCTTCCCCAAACATAGAAAAGGGGCATATCTTTAACCTTTGTTTACCCTTCCATGTCAACCAGCATTAACAACCTCATCTGGAGCATCCTCCGCATCTTGAAGTGCAGCTTGCCGAGCTAGCTCGACTTTCCTAGCTTCTTCAGCTATACAGGCATCTCTCTACTCTTGGATCTCCATCTTTCGCAATGTTCTTTTTATTTCGAGATCCAACAGAATCAAGGGGCTGCATTTCCCCAAGCGACAACCTGTGGATATCCATAAAAAAGGAAAACATAATTTGGGAAATAACAACCAAAAGTCAAATACAAGCAATTAATTTGTTCTTACCGTATTCCCTGGCAACAGCGCCACTTTTTGATAATGCTCAAACTCACACTTTCTGACAAAGTATGAAGCGGTCATTGTTAATAAAGAACCCAACAAAGAGGTTGGATTCGAACCCTAATGGAATAGGGTATGATTTAGACTAATGTTGGTAATTAAACTTGTTGGTATGTTATCTCCAAATTGGGGGTTTTTAAAGAAAATAGTATTAGAACAATATTATATTCGTGATTTAAATCAATAATTTCAAACAACTAGGGTATGTGTTCCGCATGGGTTCATAACTACTCCGGGTATACACACGTGATCAATTCCAATGCTTATTTGTAGAACTGATAACTAGGGTTCATCCAAATGACAGGTTCGTCCCTATAGGATGACTTTACTCAATCACCGGGTCGGTCTCATGAGCGATTTCTAACTAACCATTATCAATTTGTTCCAAATTTAACTATCCTACGACCACAACTAAAGTTAATACAGTGATTATAAAGACCAAGGCTTTATTGTAATTCTCTTTTCCTAATCTCTACTTCTCTATGTTCAAGCAAGTAAAGAATTTGGGAAAGTCCTAACGTTGTACACCGTTAA
The DNA here is from genome assembly GCA_018107945.1 of Datura stramonium. Taxonomy (NCBI): domain Eukaryota; kingdom Viridiplantae; phylum Streptophyta; class Magnoliopsida; order Solanales; family Solanaceae; genus Datura; species Datura stramonium. Next base: position 84,936 of record JACEIK010002792.1, on the reverse strand, counting down.
GAAACATTTAAAGATGAAGAGAATACAATACAAGCATTTAGCATTGGTTTTGAATCACTTTTGTGTAACCCTATTTCGTTAATCCATCATGGTTCCACAACCCCTAGTTGTGGAGGTTTTAGCCTCTCATGGTTGTAAGATTATAATATTCAGTCATAGACAAACGAATAATGAAATACTTACAACAACAATTGGAAGAAAGCCATATCTGAATATCAAAGAATGATCTCAAGAACAATGTAGTAATTTAAGAATTTGATCCCAAGAATTGCTCTTCAAAACTTGATTAAAATTCACAATAATAATTCTTCACACGTCTACTACTTCGTTTCTATCCTTATCTGACTAAAATAAAACATAAAATCTTATATACACATTAGAAACCTTTTCCTAAGCTAATAGGGAATTTTCCATTATTTGGTACCGATTGTGTCATGACTAGACCTACGACCCGTAGCAAGATCGTACAGGTCATACCTGTTTCTCATATGTCCCTGGCTGCTGCAAATTTATCTAAGTGTTGGCAAGACGGTATGACTCGTACCACATTCGTACGAGTCATACAATGCATCTATGGTTTGGCCCTAAGAACTCTAATATCTTCTGAAATTTTCCATAAGTGTTGTGGTACGACTTATTCCTTCTTTCTATGACTCGTACTGTTTGTAGTTTCTGAAGTTCTGCCAGGTCTTGAAGAATCTTCTGAAGTTCACCATGTCTCATGGTACGGGTTGTATGTTCATGCTATGATCCGTGAGTCCATCTTTACCAAGAGATTGCCTTTGTGCAATTTTCTCTTAACAATTCCACAACTCCTATTATGGCTCGTATCATCTTGGTACAGCTCCTACGGAGAGTCATATGTTTCCTTCCCCTCATTCCATCCTTCTGACATTCATCACTGTTCTTAGTACGGCTCGTACTAAGACTTGTACTTTGACTGATTTTCTGCATTTTTAGGCTTCTTTTTCACATTTTTGCTCCAACACTTATTTTTCCTCAAATCAAAGTAAAAGTGCCTCATATCTATATAAACATACCTAAGTCCATGCTATTTTCTTAGTTTTAAGCGTCGAAAGTGTTATAAACTCATAGAACATCACTATGGAAGTGACAGTCTCCTTCACCTTTGTGATGTCTATCATATTTCTAGCCAAGTGTCCTACCAAAGGTAAGAAAAGGTCTGCATCTTCCTCCTCAACACCTTTCTCCCTCATTAACATGGTCAAGGGATTACTGTTACACCGTAAAATATTTTTGAAGATTATTTAATGTTTATATGTTGAATTAAAGGAATTATGGGTTGTATGTTGGCCGTAGGTGAGAAGGGAAACATGTGCAAAGAAAAACGAGAAGAGTATGTGAAATTTGTAAGTAAGGGTCAACTTTAAACGATCATATCTCCAAATATATAATGATTTAGAAGTCCTATAACCTACCAAATGAAAGGTATTTGAATCTAGTTTTCAGCAAAAAAAAACGCTCATCAATCGGAGCTCGGAGTAAAAAGTTATGCTCATTTGAAGATAGTACTATCGACAGAGAAAGCATCGTGGCACGCGGGCGCCGAGACAGGCAGGCAGTAGGCACGCGCACGTGCGTGAGGGCATGTCGCATGGGCACCGAACACGGGCACCGCCAGGCCTTGCCATCCCGTCTATATGAAGTAATTTTGAGCTATGAAGCTCATTTCTACTCTGTCTTACTTGATTTTGTTATTTTAATTTAGAGAATTCAGATCCCTATAACATGGTGAAAAGATATCTCAGGTAAGAAACTTCACTCTTGTCTCTTTGGGCTTTGGGAATAGAACCTAGGAAGAAAGTCATGGCTTGTTTTGTCTTGTTGTTGATCGGGATGTTGCAGCGTTATTGAGCTAGATATGGGCAGAGGAAAGAGTAGGAGCCTACTCATACTTGATCTAATAACATCTCCAAGAAAGAGTAAGTAATTCCCTATTTGATTTCTCTGAGTTACTGAGGTTAAAATTTGGAGAACCTTGTAGTATTGTGTTGTTTTTTTTTGTGTGTGATTCTTGTGGCATGTTGCTGCCCAATTTATCTAAAAATTTGGTGAAGTGAAATTTCCGATAGTTATGGTTGTAAATTTGACTTGGAAAGATCCTTAAGGTGTAAGATTGAAATAAAGTTTTTTGGAAAAGTTAGAGTCGACGTGCCTAGGTATGTAAAGCCATCCCTTTTCTTGTTTTTCAGGCACGAAACTAATTCATTGAAAGGACTAATTATCCTATGATTTTAGAATAACATTGAGACATGTATGATTCTTTACAAAGGGTTTTAAGTACTTGTCATTAAGCTTGAATCATTAAGAATGTTTGAAGCGAACAAATGTGAAGTGAAAGACGTAATTTCTATACAATTGTTGTGTAGTTGTAAATCGAGTCTGAAGTCCCCTTAACGCAGGCACCGTGTGCTGGTCCTTTTTAGTATAATGTATATGTTATGTTAAGTATATGTTAAGATATTATCACTAAGTAAAATTGGTAAGAAACGCTAAGACGACGACGTGTGATCGAACTTAAGCTATGAAGATGATGCTATGCCAATTGAGGGTAAATGAGCTTATTGAAATGAACTTTTCATAATATGGTTATTCCCTCCTATATATTTATGTTTTAAGGTGATTAAGGTAAAAAGGAGATTTTATGTTTCCCCTCCTTAAATTGAAGCAAGCGGCTCATAACGAATAAGCTATGTTGATAGATGTTAATGAGGAAATCTTTTTGAGACGTTATAAAAGGAAAGATAAGAGTAAATGTTAGACCTTTTAAGGTAATACATAAGTTATATTCTCTCTTTCCATAATTGATTTCAAGAACCTTTGAATGACATTAAAATATAAGCATGATGAGGTTTAAGAGATAAGGTTGTCGTTTAGGTAAAAAGGTGAGTGCATATAAGAATTGATGAAATAGTGAACACGAGAGTAAAGACTTAAGTGTAGAGTGAATCATTTTTGGAAAAAAAGTTAAGATGACTAAGGAGAGTAGAGCTAAAGGTTTTTAACTTAGATGATAAGGGTTACAAATGTGGACAGGTTAGGAAATGTCTAGCAAGATTAACACTGTTCTAAAGATGTTTAGCAAAAGAGTTCTAAATTAAGTTGCTTATGTTTAGTATGTGTTAAGTTGATGAATATCAAATAAAGTGTTAACTTTCTGTGAAATAATTAGAGTTGAATGTCTGTAAAATAGTAACTTAATTTAAAGAGAAGCTCTCCGCTATGTCCTAATCGATTATGTTAAGTTAATTATCCTAAGTATTGGATTATCTTCCAGGTCGTAAAAAGGTTAATCCTCAAAACTTCAAAGCTTCTTATGACGACGTTAAGCTTTATGAAGCTCCTTAGTTGGTTGCCAAGGTTGTGTAAGTTATCTTAATGTTGTCTGAATTACGGCTATAAGTTTTTATTTTCCCATAAGGTAGCACTTAGAGAGTTTCTTATGAGTTCCCAAGCTAAACAACTCCAAATCTCAGATTCTTAAGTTATGTATTCACGTCCCTAAGATACGTTGAAACGTGTGTTTCTAATTTAAGAAGTTTTCAAGAAATGATATTTCGAGATTCATGTTAATGTCTCATTCGAGTATTTGAAGTTGCATACAAGTTTTTATAAGTCTTTCTAGTAAGAAGTCTTAATGTATATAGTTTTCATGTTATAACATACAATTGAATTCTTTCAGTTATACTCAAGTCATATATCTATATGTTTAGCTCTTGTTGAGTTATCATTTGAATTTCCTAAATTCAGAGGAGAGATTCTCCAACATACCAATGTTCCTAATGTCTAAGTATAAGTGCTAACTATGATAATGATCAGTTAAGCTTAGAACTTTTAAATCCCAGGAAGTCTTCTGGAGGTCACTCAATTAACCAAATATGAATTTATATGTTATACAGAAGACTCATACATCATATGTCTGTAGTTCAGCTCTCAAATCTATGTATATGTTAAGTGTTATAATAAATAACTCCACGTTCCAAGTTATAAGTTCCATATTTTCCTGCGAATAAGACAAGGAAATTAAGAACTATATGTCCTCATCGATGTGATAAGTTTGCTAATATAGTTGTCGATCCATGTAAAGGAACAACCTTATGGATAGTATATATATGTAGTTACCAGATATTACAGGATTGTATAAAAATTAGAATCTATGTGCTCCTATTCAAGCGATACATTAAACTGTTAAGATTGTTTATAGTGCATTGCTTGTAAACCTACTAAAGTTCTTATGTTGTCTAAACCTCCTAAAGGTCCTTCAAGCCGCTGAATCGACATGTTTGTATATAATTTAGCAGCTTTACATCATATATGTGCGTATTTTCTAACTTTGCATTGTATGTGTGCTCACTTGCATTTATGTGTTACAAAATGGACCTATTCCGGTCACAGATTTAGCATTTGCCATTTAAATGCTATATGTCTTAAATTGGCTCAGAATAATCCCTATCGACTCCATTCATGATTTTGATTGAGATTTATTCACTTTACCTCGATATGATACACCGACAAGAGATATTTTTATTTTACCCCTGTATGGCACACCGATTGGAGATAGTTTTATTTTACTCCAATATGATACATTGGCTGGAAATATTTTTGTTTTACCACGGTATGATACACCGGCTGGATATATTTTTATTTTATCCCGGTATGATACACCGGCTAGAGGCATTTTTATATGAATTTTATAGTCGACTAGCCATCGGCATTACAGTTATAGCTTTTCTTGTGCATTACTTGGTTTCATTTGCACTTCAGTATTGAGTTATTGTCAAGTTTCAATTTCCAGGATTCCAGGTTGTTACTATTCCTTATTTCTATCTCAGTTATCATTGCTATCTTATATGTTTACAATTTTGAGCCTTACATACCAGTACATTTCATTCATACTGATGTCCCTTGTCCTGGGACCTATGTAAGTGCCGTAGGTGCAGGTAGAGGTCGGGATTACCAATTGCAGTAGCAGTTCGTCAGATCAGCCGGTATATTTGTATGCTCCTTTCTTCCTGAAGCTAGGGCTTAGTAATTTCATATTGAGTTTTGAGTTATAGTTATAGGTAGGTCGGAGCCCTGTTCTGACCATCAATTCAGTTTACTCATTAGAGGCTTTATGGACTTAGTAATTATAGTAATATTCAATTTGTGGCCTCGTCGGCCTTCAGTTGCTTGGTTTAGCATAGTCATGGCCTTATCAGTATTTTAGTTATTTATTTGTGGTAGTTGAGACCTTATGGGTTGATGAGTGGGTAATTTACCTACTCATTAGTCTCTTAAGAATGAGTTTTAGCTTAGTTTTCAAGTCATTTAGATGAATTTTATGCCCTTTTGCATTTTTATGTGCAAGTATTTGAGTTGAAGAGAAAGAGCAGGAGGTGGAGTAAAAAGGATGAAATCAGGTGAAAACCGGCGCTCCATCGGAGGACACCAGCAAAACGCTAGTAAAAGGCAAACATTGAGGAGAAAATGCAACTGGCGGCCTGCGAACATCAACCGGACACTCGCCAGTTCAATCACCGAAAAGTGCTGGATCTTGCTGGATTGAGGAGGAAATTAACTGGTGGATCATGGATGGAAGCCGGAAAACAACTGAAGGCATTGTCGGATGGTCTTGGAACATCAATAGATTGTAGAATAAAATGAACGGTGGTTCGTAAGATTGCAACCGGCGAACCGTTGATTCTGACCCAAGTGAAAAAATGCCTAAACATGGGCAATTACATGTAGCACTGAAAAAGAGGAGATTGGTTGTCCTATTTTTGTATATAGTCTAGAAGAAAGTACTTTATACATATCTTTTATCTTTTGAACATTCCTTTTTTCTTTAGAATAGAGAAAACCCCATTGGAGAAGAAATTTGAATATTGCTCACTCCTATTTTCATCTTCTCCCTTAGCAAGGTATAACCATTGTTGCAGACATATTTTGAGTTTGATTTTTCTTGATCTTAATAATGAAATCATTGATTTTATTAACGAATATGCTCTTTAGTTTCTTAATTATGAGTAGCTAAATCATTAGCTAGAGGTGTGTGATGACGAGTGTTTAATGAGATTTCTAGATTCATCTTAATATTGCTAAATTAGTGTAAATTTGTTTAATTCTCTTCAAATTATAATTGATTTCCCATAGTTGCAAATATGGGTTTGGTTTTCTTACTTGATTTTGGCTTCAAAAAGAAGAACTAAGTATTGGAGGAGAATTTGATAGTGGGAATGGATGTGATTGTGTGGGTGTTGGGATAGAAATAGCCAAAACCCATATTCATAATCCTAATTAGTGGTTGATGGCTAAAAATAGCTCAGCTACTAACCCAAACTTCATTGGGCTAATTGAATTGTGTCTTGAGGTTCGAAAGGACTTGAGAAAAAGGTGCCTAAGAGGTTGAAAAAAATTAGGTACAATCTTGTCCAAAGTTATTTACACTTATTCAATGATCTAGCATATCCTCATATGATTAACACCACATCTACACCACACCTGTAGTCTTCACTCAACATTGC
>JACEIK010002792.1:15722-28434 GCA_018107945.1 Datura stramonium | reverse complement strand
ATAATATTGGAAGAATATCTATTATTCAAAGTTGAGGAAAAAATTTAATTTTTAAAGCGAAGTTGAAGAGGAAAAACGACTTTTACCCAAGTAAAAAGTGTCAAACATATTTCTCTACTTTAAACTTAAAATACCTAAATAATTCAATATAGTCCTTCCCTAATTTAATTCAACCGAAAATCCACCTTACTCTAATACTCCATACACAAACACACACAAATTTCACACATGATCCGGAATTGACCTTAAGATTCATCCGTTCCTTCCAGCAATTGACCTTAGTAGGCGCGTTATGATCTGGATTTATTCACATTTCAATACCGTCATAAATGAAAAACAAAATTAAGAAGTTATTTATTCTTTTTTAAGTTGATAGGATAAAATTTGTGTATTCAATAAGAGAAAATTATTAGGGATTACAATTTAACTAATATAATTCTATTAATTTATAAGTGCTTTATGAAAACATATAATGATTATTCTTTTCACATTCTAAAATGACCTAAGTACTAAGTTTATAGTTAGAAAAATGTGAAATTATTTCTTAAATTTTAAAACTAACAATTAGTTTGAATAACTATATTTTATATACCTAACAATTAAAAAAAACTGATTGTGTATAACATTTTTCAGATAACAATAAATCAAATGATTATATATTAACGGATCAACATTAATGGAAATGAATCTGTACATAAATGCTGCTTATCTGAAAGAAGGATTTAAAAAATCTAGAGAAAGAGAGTATGAGAGAACATTAGCAGCTGCGGCGCTGAACAAGAGCCGCATTGCTTGAGGAAGGCTGCCGCTCGACGAGCCGCCATTGTCAACGAAGTAGCCATGTATTTGTTTAGTCTGCGACTGAAGAGAGAAAAAACGAAATTAACCTCTTCCAGACAACGGCTTAGATACGAACTTAAGGTCGCCGGACCTATGTAGCTTATCTTTATTGGTTTATCTATTTCTTTTCTTTCTTTTTCCCACATAGTGTGCGACGGCCTCCTAAGGTCAATTTCGGCTCAGGTGAGAAATGCATTTCTGTGTTTGAGTAAGTGGTATTAGAGTTCGGTGGATTTTGAATCGAGTTAAATGGAGGGGCGGATTGTATTTAGTAAATTGGGCATTTTAGTCAATTAGAAGGGTTCTGTTCACGAAGAGGTATTTTTTTTTTTTTTTTACATATTTTGATAATAACGTGAATATATTTGACCGTATAATATAGCTAGTGACAAGCTTAATTAATAGACAAAAATAAAGATACATTTTTGGCCCTTTTTGCTTTTTTAAAACTATAGAAAGTCAATGCTAGACCTATTAAAGAAAAGGCAATTTTGAAAAAAGAAAATAATTAATACATATTTGAATTTTAACAAATTTATTCATTCTAAACTTGTATTGAAATGGGGGGAGTAACTTTTGACTAACAACTTCCCACTTTTTAATATAGTATGATAACATGTAAATCTTATGCAGGAGTCTGAACAACATAAAAACGAGAGAATTGAAACATGATTGGAAGAAGTCGTAACTTAATAAAACTATAAATATGTTTTGACATGTTCACACATGCATACACCGATGAAAAAAAGAAAAATCATTGAGAGAACTCGATAAAACTTTTAAAAAATGCTAGAGAATTTAAATCTCGAAATGTTAGAACTGTAAGTTAACGGTTGCAGGATTTGCTGTAATTACTTCAGCAAAAATCGTAATTCATGATATTGAAATCGTTCTTGGTGTCTGTTACTTCTGTTGCATTCTACGATTAATCTAGTAGAATCGAATCTAATGGTAAGGTATACAAAGAAACGCATTCAACAGAAGGAAATTAAAAATAGCTTGTATTCACCTCCAAAGTTGGACCCATATGCCTGTTTGATCAACCCTGAATATGGTAACAGTGTTATGCGTAAATGTGTATGAACTAGAGAGCGAGTATTACCACAAATTAAATGTTAATTTTGGTACATGAAGTAAAAACTCTAAAGCCGTCATACTCCTTGGTCGATCCAAATCCACTTATGTTGACAGAACCGCCAGCTTCTGCAATATTCCGCCCACAAAACAGATAAAATCAATGCATCATAATCCACTTAAATTTACCTTAGTTTAAAAGTAGAAGTATAGATAACAGATGAAATCATTGCATCATAATCACATAACACAAAAAAGAACAAAGAGGAATGGAGGCGTGGTATGCTTGGCTCCTCGCACGCCACTCACTGATCAGCCAATCAAAGAACTGCTGCAGATTGGTGAAAGCGTGTGGCATACAGGGAGCCAGGCACATCCTTGTTTTTCACCTTCTATTCCTTCACCACTGCTTAAATAACCCAAAATTTCTTCTTTGATGCTCTTATATTTTAAGAGATGAGGGGAAATATGATGCTAGGAAAAGGCGTTAGAAATGAGAATATATAAAGGTCAATATCATGAGCTGTGTTTAGTTTAATTTACCATGTACATAATAATGTACCGTTACTCTACTTTCCTTACAAGACATAAAAGTTCAAAATTTTAAAATCACGGAAGATCTAAAGGAAATACCATAATCTAATGCTGAAATTACTCTTAACCACAGCCATGTAATATTGATAATTTGTATTGTGACTTGATTGAGATGTCTTCCCTCTTAATTAAAGATTTCAGATTTAAATTTATGGAATGAAAAATTTCTTGATAGACCAGAAAACTTTATCCCTTAATATTTAATATGATATTACTCAACATAAATTTAAATCATCGGGTCAATAAATCTTATAAACGAAATATTATTAAAAAAAAACAAAATATATCATGAGACCCCACCACTAGTGCCGACCACTCCACCCAACTTTTTCTATGATCAAGTCCTAAATCCCTTTAACTTTTCCAAAACCAACAAGATCAGCTTCCACCTATGTTTTTATTAGGCAAAGCTAGGAAAATAGATTGTTTAGACTCACATTCATGATTCTTCCTCATTTTATTCTCTTTATTTATTTATTTATTTTGCAACTTTTCTTACAAAGTTGGGTGGAGGTCTCTTCTCTGGCCTGTTTTTTCATGAGTGAGATTCATTTGTAAAGTTGGTCACCTTTGCCAAAGAAAAGAACTCTTTTTCTATGCTCTTGAATGGTTGGTGTATAGGTGTCAAATGGCGGGTTGGATTGTATTTGGGCGGGTTAATATGGGTTGAGTTAATAATTAAGTGGGTTATTGACCCGCCTAAATGCAAAAATTTGAAACAGGTTGTTTGGAATATGAACAAATGAGTATGCTTAATCCCATCTAGCTTTAATTAAATTTGAATTGCTTTGTTTATTTTTTATAATCTTTTGAAAAAAATTTATAAAATTAATATTTTTCTTTATTATGACTAAATATAATATTTTAATAAAATAAAAATATATTTTGAAAATAATTTGGCAAAATTTACGATAAATCAATTTGGGCTAGATATTAACCCAACCTTGATGAATTAAAATAATTTGGGCAAATGGCGGAACTAATAAATGATCGGATCAATTATCGGTCCAAACTTGAGCAAGTTGGACAAGTTATGATCTCATAAATTGCTTTTCCATCTCTAATCACTATTCAATGTGATGAAGCATAACGAATAAATAAGATCATTAATACGTAGGTTAAGGGTTTAAATTTCAATAAAAGCAATTTTTATAACCTTATAATTTATTAGGAAAAATTAAATTAATTTAAATTTCAAGTTATATATATATATATAAAAACTTGTGCACAATGACAATATAGAGAATTGTTATGCTATTTTGCAATAGGTAAGACTCGCCTTAATTTTGGTTACATCTCAAGGCAGAATGTTAATAATTCAGAGATAGGTGACCTACTATAATTTTTTTCACATTGAATTTTTTTTTTCACATTGATAGTGTATTTATATACAAATTAAAAATCAATTATAAATGTAATCCTTTGTTTATTCTTTTTTATGGGTACAATTATTTGATTTTCAAAGTTTACTGATTCGATTAATTCAATTCAATTCGTATTTTATAAGACCCAACTTGTTAAAAAAAAAGTCTTCCTACTATTTTTTTTTTCATTTTCAAAATACAAATTTTTTAATTAATGATTGAGAGATCGTATTCATCCCAAAATCGCACTCTGTTGGCCATCAACTCACTTCTCTCTCTATTCATTTTCTTGACCAAAATTTGCTCTAGCATGCACTGTTCAATTGCCTTTCCAACTTTTTCCTTTCTTAATATACTACCTTAGATCACCTCTTAATACTGCCAAAAGTGCAGCTATAATGATTTATAACAAACAAAACAATAATTAAAGATCCTCCAAAACCACACCCGACAAAAGCTTTCCTCTAGAAATTAAAAGTAGTCCCCTTTTTTATTTTCTTTTTCAGATAGTGAAAGATAGTCCCCTTTATCTTTCACTATCTGTAAAAGAAAATAAAAAAGGGGACTACTTTTAATATCTAGAGGAAAGCTTTTATCGGGTGTGGTTTTGAAGGATCTTTAATTATTGTTTTGTTTGTTATAAATCATTATAGCTGCACTTTTGGCAGTATTAAGAGCTGCTCTAAGGTAGTATATTAATGGTGATGGTTTATTAAATTTAGTAGCTTTGTGGGATATTCACCAAACTCGAGCAAGAATCTAAGAGAAATCAAGGCATAAATCTCCATCCAAATTCAAGCTAAATTCGGGTAAGAGTTGGCAGAGCTTCTAGGATCATTTCTATCGGACTATTTGGTGCATTGATGTATCTTGGAGCTCTTTTCCAGGCAAAGAAGTTGAAGGAGAACAACCCATCTTAGCTAAGGATAATTCAAGTAAAGATAAGAAACTTCATCTTTGAATTCTATGAGTTTGAGAAGGGAAACTTGGCGAAAAATTATAGTAGTTGTGTTGTCGAATTGTTTGTGATTGTTGTATATTATTTCTGCCCAATTTTTTGTGGGAGTGTATCACTTACTTTCTGTATGTTGTGAGTTGGAGTTGGAAGAAGCTTCAACCTTAATTTTAAAGTAAAGTTGGCTGACAGAAGTTGGACTCGCCGAGACGAGGTATGTAAGGCGTCCCTTCATCCTTCTTTGCGTACGATTAAATTTGTAAGTTAATATTGAGAGAGTGTACTCTCTTATATGTTGAAATCACTATCTTTAGCTATTCCTAAATTCATGAGTTGTATATTGAAATGAGCTTACAATGTGGAGATTGCAGTTTGTTGATAAGGCAATTGAAATGTAATTATTGTTGTTGTCATAGCTATAAATTAAGTCTAGAGATCCCTCAGCGTGGGAATTGTCAGCTGGTCCTTTGAATTATGTTATATGTGGTGTCAATCTTATTTAATGTTTTTGTTTCTATGTAGAATTTTTAATGAGACTAAGATGACAACGTGCGAACGAATGTAAGTTAAGAGATTAATGTTAAGCTTAGGTGAGGGTAACTGAGTTTGTTGAATTGAAAATTGCAAGGCATAGTTGCACACCCTCATATATATGTGCTTTGAGGTACTTGAGGTTGAAAGGAGATTCTATGTTTCCTCTTCCTAAAGCTAAACGGTAGGTTATCGAGTCTCCGAATTCTAAGTTAAGCAAAGTTGATCCTAAATAACTAACATTGAGTGTGAGTACTCTAAAGTCAAGTCTAAGTATTTTAGAACAAGTCTAAGAACTCTAAAGTGAATATAAGTATTCTAAGTGAGTTTGAGAACTCCACTTGAATCCAAGTATTCTAAGTTAAACCTATATACTCCAAGTCAAGATTAAGTACTCTAAAGTCCAATCTAAGTATCCGACATTGAATCTAAGTATTATGATTTGAATATTAATATCCCAAAGTTGAGTTTGTGTAGGTTTGGTCTGATTATCTAGAGTTGACTCCAAGAGTTTGTAAGTCAAGCTAAGTTCTAAGTTCTTCAAAGTCTCAAGTTTATGTTTAAGCTATTGAGTGAAGCTAAGTCTCATATACCCTCCTATAAGTTATTAGGGGTAAAGTATTCTGTTGGTCCCCCGAGTTGGACCCATCCTCTGAGTCTGTTATATTGCATTATTCAGTATGCTGGTCCAAGTATCGGGTTTGCTCATTTTGCTTGTTTCACATATTATCCGATCCAAGTATTATTAGATGGCTAAAGGTGCGAGGTTCTATACATGAAAATATGTAATACCCTGAAAATGCTTAAGAGTAGACTCGGAAGTTAAAAGTTGAAAACTGCTGAAATTGGGAAAATAACACCGAATGAATCGTTGGGAGGCCTGTTAGGACTGCCCACGAGTCGTTATGTGACTCGTGGGGGAGGTTAGGTGTGAGGCTTGAGGTTTCAGGATAGAGCGTCCCACGGTTAAGACCACGATTCGTGGTCAGCCACCAAGAGTTGTGGGAAGGGTCATTGCCAGGAAGAAGGAGAATATTGGGGAGTTGGGGCAGTGGACTTCACGAATGGAGACCACGACTCATGGTCATCCACAACGAGTCATGAGGTATCCCGTGACCAGCCCTCGACATCCAGTGAAGCAGTGTACTTGATAACTACCACCACGAGTCGTGGCCTTATATAACGAGTCGTTAGGTTGTCCGTTAGGACCACCTGACAGTTATTTTCTGCGAATTAGTGAGGGCCTTTTCGTAATTTCTAAATTCCCTAAAGCCTAAACTATGTCCTTTTAGCTATAAAGGTGTGTTTTTAGAGGGATAATTTATTTTCAGTCTTCATTCATGCATGCAAGAGAATAGAGGGGTGATCAAAGGATGATTCAAGGCTTTTCTCTTCAAATTCTTCCAATTCCTTCTTGGGCATTCAAGGGAGATTGAGAATCAGTTGTTCCAGGTATGTAAGGTAATAAATGGGTGTTTCCATTCATGCCCATGCCCATTCCCTATTGGTTTGTGAAAATCTACTATGATCTATTGGGGTTTCTAATTCAATTCTCATGAAAATTATATGATTTGCAAATGGGCTTTATGATTTATGAATCTCAGCATGATTTATGGGTTTTGATCAGGTTTTACAATTTATTTTAATTATAAAATCATTGATTATGATTTCTATTCAATTAAGCCCAATTATGCATGATCCATGACGAACTGATTTATGATATTCTCTCTAATTGTTGATATTTATAAACCCAACATGATTTATGATTTGAGATATAAAATTATTCAAATGCCCAACATGATTTGATGAATTATGAGTTATGTTCATGATTTCAAGCATGCATGGGCTTTATGATTTATGAACAATTGATGATGAAAAACATGTTTTCAAGTGACCCGATGTTTATAAACATGTTTTCGAATGAATTGTATATTGTAAAGCATGGTAATGTATTGGAAATACCCACATGATGAAGAATAATTATGGTTTATGAAATGAATTTCATGATTTATCGATGTATGATGTTGGCCAATAAAAGGTCCTTTGTTTCTTGGCTAATCATGTTTTTAGTGGGGATCAATGAATGAAGAATGTTATATTTTAGCCAATGAATCTTAATTCACGATGTTATTAATTTACGTATGAGCCTATATGCATATTTTTGGGAGCCGTGTCTAGCATCGAGAAGCTCGGCGTTCAAAGAACTACGCCGGTGTCTCATAACCACGTGCTGCTGTGGGTTTATAATGATACATTACATTGATAATGATCCCCTCTTTCGTGATATCACATATTGCACATCCCTCGCCTTGCAAGCCAGGGGCGACTTTGCCCATTTGAGTGAGATAGTTGGGACATCATGAAAGGCTCTACCATGATGGTGTCGGTTATGATGAGTCCTTCCATTGTTCCGCATGTTTTATGCATTTTTATGTTTATGTTAGTGGCTCAATGATGATTTGATAAAGTTTCTCTTATGATTATGATAATAAACGGTTTACGAATGATTTAAAAATCTTGAGCCTTATGTTATGTTATGATTTTTATGATACGAGCATGATTTCCTTCTCTTATGATCATTTATGAGATTTTGTGTATTTTTAAATATCCTTTTACTTACCTTACATACTCGGTATATTCCACGTACTGACCGCATACTTCTTATGTTGTATCGCTTCATGATACAAGACCCGACTCTCAGGCTCACCCTCCTCAGTAGTTCTTCAAAGATTGCTACCAGCCTATTTGGTGAGTCCTCATGTTCCGAGGGCCATATGTTCAGGCGCTATGGTTTTCTTTTAGTTTCAATATTGTAGGGTTAGTTGGGTAATTGTCCCATCAACCCGTCTTTTATGGTTAGAGGGTTTTCATACTATAAGTTGCATTCAGCCGTCATGTATGGACCATGTGTTGACCTTTCTCCTTTATTATGTCATGATTTCGTTTTCCTTATGTTAAGTCTTCCACTCATGTGAATGAATAGATGTATGCTTATGCCATGGGTCGACTTGGGGCCTCTCGGGGTTCCTTGCCCCGTATTATGATTCGGGTCTACGTTCGGGTCGTGACAAACTTGGTATCAAAGACACATGTTTGAAGTGTCCTAAGGTGTCTGAAAGCCGCGTCAAGTATAGTCATTTTCATGGGTTGAAGCACGTCACATTTATGATGAAGAGGCTACAAGGCGTTTAGGAAATGTTCCGTTCTTTCATGATCTATGTCATGCGATGAAAGTCCTTTACCCTTCTAATTCATGCTATTCAAGTTTGTAGAATCATGCCTCCATGTCGATCGAACACCAGAAGAAATGATAACGACAATGATCATGAGGGTACCATTGGTGAGGAGCATCAACCAGCCCCACCTGTTCATGAGGAGCATGCACCAGAGTTAGCTGCCCACGCGGAGTTTAGAGAAGCTATACAGATGTTGGCACAGACCATGACTGCTCAGGTTCATAACCAAACAGTGGTAGATTATCCTCAGAATGGGAATGTGGTGGTAGCTAGAGTGAGGGATTTCTTGAGGATGAACCCTCCTGAGTTCACGGGGTCGAAGGTGGATGAGGATCCACATTAGTTCATTGAAGGGATGTTGAAGGTCACCCAAGTCATGGGGTGAGATTGTTGACTTGTCCTCTTATCAATTAAAGGAGGTTGTTCATATTTCGTACAAACAATGGGAGGACAACAGAGCAGCAGGAGCAGGACCTATCAATTCGGAGGAGTTTCACATGGCCTTCCTCGATCGGTTGTTCCCTCAGGAGATGAGGGAGTTGAGAGCATCCAAGTTCGTGAATCTTAAGCAAGGGAAGATGTCAGTGCTGGAGTATTCACTTGGAGTTCACCTGCTTATCAAAGTACGCCCCAGAGTTAGTGATGGATCAAAGGGCACGAGTGAGTCGATTCATTCATGGTGTAGCGGGATATTTAGACAAGGACTACAGGGCTACCATGCTTCACCGATATATGGACTTGCTTCGTATAGTGTTGTACGCCTAGCAAATAGAGACAGCTCATGCGAGGGAAAGGGAGGAAAATAGAGCTCAGACTAACAGCCATGGGTTTTCACATAAGAGGTCCGGCGTTAGTCACCGCTCATAGTTTCAGCAGAGATCATTAGCCCCAGTGCCATCTTCGGCGAGTGTTCCATCTAGGCCCAAGGGTGATAAAAAAATAGGGCTTCAGGGTGGAGAGATCAAAGAGGCTCACAGGTGGAGTGTACCTCCCCAGTTTGCAGAAAGTGCGACAAAAGTCTTACCAGGGAGTGTTTGTTCGGCTCAGATATTTGCTATGGGTGTGGTAGGTTCGGCCATATACACCGAGTGTGTCCTTTTTCCAGGAAGGATGGTGATAGAGGTCGTGCACAATCCACAAGATTAGCAGTAGCTCCAGCACGTCTAGCCCTGCAGGGAGCATCTTCTAGGGGAGGCGGTGGATAGAGCCAAAACAGGTTTTATGCTTTAGTACCCCGCCAGGAGTAGGAGGCTTTACCAGATGTGGTCAAGGGTATGTTGCAAGTCTTCCATATTGATGCTTATGCCTTGTTAGATCCAGGAGCTACTTTGTCTTTTGTGACCCCTTATATTGCTAGTAGTTTTGGAGTTAGCCCTAAAATCCTGTCAGAACTATTCTTAGTCTCTACTCCAGTCGGTGATTCAGTTGTAGCTAGATGGGTGTATAGAGGTTCCCCCATTACAGTATTGCATAAGGTCACCTCCGCAGACTTAGTAGAGTTAGCTATGACTGACTTTGAAATTATTTTGGGAATGGATTGGTTGTTTTCATGTTATGCTTTGGTTAATTGTAGGACCCGTGCGGTGGAATTCTGATTTCCAGGTGAGTCGGTTTTGGAGTGGAAGGGTAATTCAGCTATACCAGTCGGTCAGTTTATTTCATATCTTAAGTCTAGGAAAATGATTTCTAAGGGCTGCATGTATCATCTAGTTAGGGTTAAGGATGTTGAGTCCGAGACCCCGACTATCCAGTCAGTTCCGGTGGTGTGTGAGTATCTGGAAGTCTTTCCCGGCGATTTGCCAGGTGTTCCTCTTGAGATAGAAATTGATTTTGGTATTGACCTTTTACCCGATATGTAGCCTATATCTATTCCTCCCTACAGAATGGCTCCAACTGAGCTAAAACAGTTAAAAGAGCAGTTGAAGGACTTGTTAGATAAGGGTTTCATTAGACTGAGCAAGTCTCCATGGGGTGCATCAGTTTTATTTGTCCAAAAGAAGGATGGATCACTTCGAATGTGCATTGACTATCGGCAATTAAACAAGGTCACCGTCAAGAATAGGTACCCCTTACCCAAAATTGATGATTTGTTTGACCAGCTCTAGGGTGCCAGATGTTTCTCGAAGATAGACCTCAGGTTCGGGTATCATCAGCTCAGTGTGCGAGAGTGTGATATCCCAAAGACAGCCTTCAGAACACGGTGTGGCCATTATGAGTTTTTCTTTTTATCATTTGGACTAACAATTGCTCCTGCAACTTTCGTGGACTTGATGAATAGGGTGTTCAAGCCATATTTAGACATGTTCATGATTGTATTCGTTGATGATATCCTTATATACTCTCGAAGCGACGAGGAGCATGCCGCTCATTTGAGAGTAGTGCTGCAGACCCTCAAGGATCGCCAATTGTATCCAAAATTCAGCAAGTGTGAGTTTTGGTTGGACTCAGTGGCATTTCTGGGCCATGTGGTATCGAGTGAGGACATAAAGGTAGATTCTCAGAAAATCAAAGCGGTGAAGAATTGGCCCAGACCGGTGAATTCTTCAGAAATTCGGAGTTTCTTGGGCCTAGCATGGTACTACCGGAGATTTGTTGAGGTCTTTTCATCAATTGCAGCACTATTGACTAGGTTGACTCAGAAAAAGGTAAATTTTCAATGGTCGGAGGCTTGTGAGAAGATCTTCTAAGAGTTAAAGACCCGACTCACTACCGCGCCGATGTTGACTCTACCCGAGGGTACAAATGGTTTTGTGGTGTATTGTGATGCTTCGAGAATCAGGCTCGGGTGTGTACTAATGCAGCGAGGAAAGGTAATAGCATATGCCTCCCGACAGTTAAAGGTCCATGAGAAGAATTACTCGACCCATGATCTAGAGTTGGCAGTGGTGGTGTTCGCATTGAAGATATGGTAGAATTAATTATACGGGGTCCACGTGGATGTATTTACGGATTACAAGAGTCTACAATATGTGTTTATGTAGAAGGATCTTAATCTACGACAAAGGAGGTGGTTAGAGATACTCAAAGACTATGATATGAGTGTTCTTTACCATCCGGGAAAGGCTAACGTGGTAGCGGACACACTTAGTAGACTCTCTATGGAGAGTTTGTCCCACGTGGAGGAAGGAAAGAAAGAGCTAGCAAAGGATGTCCATCGACTTGCAAGGTTAGGAGTGAGGTTGGTCAACTCAATCGATTGTGGTGTTGTTGTGCAAAACGAATCATAATCATCCTTGGTGGTTGATGTGAAATCTAAGTAAGATGAGGATCTGATTTTGAGGAAATTAAGGGAAGTTGTGCAGAGTCAAAAGGTAGAGTTTTTCTCCCAAGGGGGAGATGGTGTGCTTCGGTACTAGGGTCATTTGTGTGTTCCAAATGTTGATGATTTGAGGGGCCGGATATTGCATGAGGCATATGGTACTAGATATTCTATCCATCTGGGATCCATGAAGATGTATCGTGATTTGCGAGAAATCTATTGGTGGGATGGTATGAAGAAGGTATCGCAGAGTTCATAGCCAGATGTCCAAATTATCAACAGGTAAAGCTTGAACAACAAAGGCTGGGAGGAGTACTTTAGGATATTAGCATTCCTACTTGGAAGTGGGAAGAGATCAACATGGATTTTATAATAGGATTACCTCGTACTCGCCGATAATATGATTCCATTTGGGTGGTGGTAAATAGGTTGACCAAGGCTGCACACTTCCTACCGATGAAAACCACAGACTTAACGGATGATTATGCCCAATTATATATTCGGGAGTTGGTTCGACTTCATGGGGTGCCCTTTTCCATTATTTCAGACCGAGGTACTCAATTTACCTCCCAGTTCTGGCGGTCATTTCAAAAGGGGCTTGGGACTCAGGTTAGGCTCAGTACAACCTTTCATCCGCAAACAGATGGTCAGGTAGAACTAAGAATCCAAAATCTCGAGGACATGTTGAGATCATGTGTGATGGATTTCAAAGGTAGCTAGGATGATCACTTTCCCTTGATCGAATTTTCTTATAATAACAACTATTGATCACGGGAAATAATATAGGTCCCGTGATACGCTTTACAACTTAAATGAGTCGTGTTTTCTAAGCTATTTGATACATTTTCATGTGATTTTA
>JACEIK010002791.1:128368-141493 GCA_018107945.1 Datura stramonium | reverse complement strand
TTTACATTCAGAATAGAAATATATCTGAAAGTCTTATTAGTCAATTAAGGAATCGGTTATGTATGGCTAGAGCATGAAATTCTTTTATCACAGAAATGTACATTAAGGTTCATGATTCTTAAATTGGATAGGAGTCGAAAGATCCAATCCATAGGCAATAATTCTTGACTAGCAACCGAAGAAAAGATTAGTTGAATTGAATTGATAAATTACTTCCCTTCATGTTGTTTTAACCTCAGCTTGCTCATTACTATTGTTCAGACTTAAATTATAATCTTCACTTAGATTCTCATTACTTAATAAACTTGAACTCCTAAAACATTATTTAATTGGTAGTCTGCATTCATAAAGATATTGTTCACTGACGCTTAAGTTAATTAATACCGTAGTTCAGTCCCTATGGAATCGATACTTGGCTTGAATTAAGCCACTTTACTACTTGTTCGACCATGTGCACTTGCGTGTAGTCACCACAGCACCGAACACGGACCATTCAGACTCTCGAGGATATGTTGATAGCATGTGGTGATTGACTTAAAGGTAGTTCAGATGATCATTTCCCTCTACCTTTGAAGTTGATTACTGGGTGTTTTTTAAGGTGTCTCCCATGAAGGGAGTTATGAGGTTCAGAAAAAAAGGGAAGCTTAGTCCTCAATATGTTGGTCCCCACAAGATTGCGAGGTGGGTTAGCAAGGTGGCCTATGAGTTGGAGTTACTAGCGGAGTTGGCTTCGGTACATCTAATTTTCCATGTATCATTGTTAAGGAATTGCATTGATGATCCGACTTTGGTTATCCTGATAGAGAGCATAGGTGTGAAGGATAACCCTAGCAATGAAGAGGTACCATTTGAGATCCTTAATCATCAGGTTCGAAAGATAAGAAACAAAGAAGTAGCTTTGGTGAAAGTCTTATGGAGGAATCAGCTTGTTGAAGGAGCTACGTGAAAGGTAGAAGTAGATATGATAGCTAGTGTAATGACTCGAACATAGGCCCGAATCAAGATAGAGGACAAAGAACCCCGAGAGGCTCCAAGTCAATCCATGGCATGAACATAACATCTAACTCAATCATAGATAAGCTGAAGATCAACATAAATAACATAGTGGAAGTCTGATAATCTCATAACATCGAAATACATAACCTAAAATCAAAGTTGATCACATTCTATATCTGAAAAGCCTTTACTACTGACGAGTTGATGGGACAATACCACAACTAACTCGGTAAAGTCTGAAACTGGAAGTACTAGATACAACTGAAAAGAAGGGCCCTCTAGAGATAAGGACTCACCAACTTTGGCTAATAAGTGCTAAAACTGCAGGTCTAGCTAATGATGAGACTGATCCTGAATGTCCGAGCTTGTATCATAAAATGATATAACATAGCGTATGCGGTCAGTACGTGGAATGTATTGAGTATGTAAGGTAAGTAAAACTACTAATTAAGTAAAAATCATAAATCATGCATATTATAAAACATAATCAAGATAAGATTCTTAGAGTAGGAATTGCATGCTATTTTCTAAAATCATGATCTAAACATAACTGAACATCAAAACTAAATTGAATGACCCAAAGCTGAAAAAATTATAATCATAAGCAAAGAAATTCCGGTGGAGATCTTAGATCATAAAGTCTGTAAGCTAAGGAACAAAGAAGTAGCTTCAGTAAAGTATTATGGAGAAACTATCATGTTAAAGGAGCTACTTGGAAGCCGAAGCGGATATGATGGATAAATACCCACACATGTTCCCTACCGGCTCAGTTTCACTTTGAGGTACAAATTTTTCCCTAAGCCTCTAATCAGTTTTCATGTTCCGTTCATGCGTACAAGTTTGTTTTATGATGAGGTAAATGTATGAGATGTCTGAATTCAATTAAGTTATGTAGTCCTTTTCAGAGGCAGACATTCCGTGAGTTTTCAATTTTAATAATCAGTATTTGCATATGATGATTGCATGTTTCTACATTTTTCGATGTGTTTCTAACATTCGAGGATAAATGTTCCCAAGGGGGAGATATTATTATACCATGGAAGCTCAAGATCGAACCCGGGAGTTGAAATGGAAAAATTCTGAAATTTATGTTGCAGGCACCGGACGAGTCATGAGACGACTCGTGAGGAGACCCCACAAGTCATCAAATGACTCATGGGCAGGCCTGGAATAAAGGAAGGATAAAGGTCCCCACGAGGGAGATAACGACTCATGGTCAGACCCCACAAGTCGTCATGTCATTCGTGGGGTGAGGTTGGGGTTAAGTTAGAAGAAGCTCCCAGTGTACCTAATGGATGGGACCCCACGAGTCGTGGCCTATCCCAACGACTAGTGAAGTGGGTCGTGAGAAAGCCTATGGACTTTTAATGGAGGATGAGGCAGTGTACTTGATGGGCCACACGATGAGTCATTGCCCATCCTGACGAGTCGTCAGGTCACCTGTTATGATCACCTGGCAGTTATTTTCTGCGAATTTGTAAGGACCTTCTCATAATTTCCTAAACTCTTAAGGACTAAACTATGTCATTTTAATGTCATAATAGGGTCTTTAAGGTGGGTTATGTCCCTAATGCATACCCATTCCCATGCAAGAGGTTTTAGGGAGATTCAAGGTCTTCTCCTCCAAGTTTCCATGAATTTATTTGTGGGTCTTAAAGGAAATTAGAAATCAGTCCATCCCCAGGTATGTAGGGTATAGAATGGGTGAAATCATTTCACACCCATGCCTAAATATCGATTTAAGTCATGAATTCTCCTATTCAGGTTCTATGGGGTTTTACCCAAGTGCATGAAAATATGATTTCTCTTTATGGGAATGATTTAATTGAGTTTTAATTATTGAATTATGAATTATGGGAAGGTTTTATATTATTTTCTTTAAAACATGTTTCAAGCTTTTTAAATCTAAAATGCCCATTTGATGAAGTTTAATGAAAGTTATGATTTACGATGAATATGCAATATTTTGAATTTATTGATGATGGAAAAGCATGAATTCAAGTTACCCATGATTATGAGAATATTTTGAGAGAATTGAATATGATGAAGGATTGGGCAATACCCACATGTTGAAGAATGATTTATGATTTATGAAGCGAATTAGTTGATTTATCGATTTATGATGTTGGCCGATGAAAGGGCCTATGATTCTTGGCTAAGCATGTTTTAAAGGGGATCAATTATGATAAATGTTATATTTTAGCCAATGAATCTTAATGCGTTGATTTATGTATGAGCCTATATCCATGTTTTTGGGAGCCGTGTCTAGCACCGAGTAGCCCGACGTTCAAAGGACTATGCTAGTGTCTCATAACCACGTTCCACCATGGGTTTTTAATGATATATTATTTTGATAATGATCCCCTCAAATGTGATATCACGCCTAAAGCACAACCCTCGCCTGGCAAGCCAGGATCGGCTCTGCCCACTTGAGCGAGATTGTGGGGCATCATGAAAGGCTCTACCATGATGGTGTCGGTTATGACGAGTCCTCCCATTTTTCCTCATGTCTTATGCATTGTTATGTTTATGTTATTGGCTCAAGTTATGTTTTGATAAAGTTTACTTACGATTCTAATTATGAATGATTTATGAATGATTTGAAAGCCTTGAGCCTTATGTTTTTTATGGAGTTTATGATATATGCATGATGTCCTTTTCCTACGGTTACTTATGAGTTTTATTCTACTTTTAAATGTCCGTTTTACTTACCTTGCATACTCGGTACATTCCACATATTGACCGTATACTTTCTATGTTGTATTATTTTATGATACAGGGTCCGAATGTCAGGCTCATCCTCATCCTTAGTCCATCTCAGCTTACACTCTCAGCTTATTGGTGAGTCCTCATATTTTGAGGGCCGTTTGACAGACTTTTATGTTATCTCGTGTTTCAGTATTGTTCGGGTTAGTTGGGGATATTGTCCTATCAACCCATCGTATGTAGTAGAGGCTTTCAGACAAGTATGTAGTACTCAACTTATGACCTTTCCCTTATAAGCTGGACTTTCTCCATAACCTTATGAACTGAATCTGGTCCTATCAATGTAGCTTCACTGACTTCAAACCAACCAATAGGTGATTTACACCTCCACCCATAAAGAGCCTCAAATGGAACCATCTGAATGCTGGAATGGTAGTTGTTGTTATATCCAAACTAGATGAAAGGTAAATGATCATCCCAACTACCCTTAAAATCAACATGCTCTCAACATGTCCTCAAGAGTATGAATAGTCCACTCAGCCTGTCCACCAATCTGCGGGTGAAAAGTTGTACTAAGCTTGACCTAAGTACCAAGTCCCTTCTAATACGACCTCCAAAAATGGGAGGTAAATTGAGTATCTCTATTTGATATAATGGACAAGGGAACTCCATGCAGCCGAACTAACTCCCGAATATACAATTTGGCATAATCCACCGCTGAGTCGGTAGTCTTGACCGTTAGAAAATGAGTGGCTTTAGTCAACCTATCTACAACCACCAAAATAGAGTCATATTGTTGTCGAGTACAAGGAAACCCTACAATGAAGTCCATATTTATTTTCTCCCACTTCCATGTAGGGATACTAATGTCTTGAAGCACACCTCCAGGTCTTTGATGCTCCACTTTCATTTGTTGATAATTCAGACACTTAGCCACAAACTCTGCTATGTCCTTCTTCATTCAACTCCACTAATAGACTTCCCGTAGTTCACGGTACATCATGGTGGCACCTGGATGTATAGAATATCTAGAACCATGAGCCTCATGCAACATCCAATCTCTAAATTCATCCACATTTGGAACATACAAACGACCCTGATATCTAGGTACACCATTTCCCCCTTGGGAGAAGACCTCAACATTCTGATCATGAATCGCTTCCTTCAACTCTACCAAAATAAGGTCCTCGTATTGCCTAGTCTTAACTTCAGTCACCAATGAGGATTCTGATCCATCCTGAACAATTACACTACCATCTTTTGAATCAACAAGGCGAACCCATAGTCATGCAAGTCGATGCACATCCTTCACCAACTCTTTCCTCCCCTTATCTACATGAGACACAGTCTCCATAGAAAGCCTGCTTAGAGCGTCTGCCACCACATTAGACCCTTGCCTGGATGATAGAGGACACTCATATTATAATCTTTAAGAAGCTCCAACTACCTTCTTTTTCACAAGCTTAGATCATTCTAAGTAAACACGTACTATAGACTTTTGTGGTCGGTAAACACATCCACATGGACCCCGTATAGATAGTGTCTCCAAATCTTCAAGACAAATACTACCGCTGCCAACTCGAGGTCATGAGTCAGATAGTTCTTTTAATGGACCTTAATTTTCTTGAAATAGGCTATAACCTTACCGTGCTGAATTAATACACAACCAAGGCCGATCCTTGAGGCGTCACAATATACCATAAATGCATCGGTACCCTCAGGTTAAGTCAACACTAGTGCAAGGTGAGTCGAGTCTTCAACTCTAGAAAGCTCTTCTCACAGGCCTCTGACCATTGAAACTTCACTTTTTATGGGTTAGCTTAGTAAATGATGTTGCAATGGATGAAAACCCTTCAATAAACCTCAGGTAGTAACTAGCTAAACCCAAGAAACTCCTGATATCTGAAGGACTAACTGGTCTGGGCCAATTCTTCACAGTTTCTATCTTTTGACAGTCCACCTGTACACCCTCACTTGACACCATATGACCCAAAAATACTATTAAGTTCATCCAAAACTCACACTTGCTAAGTTTAGCATACAGTTGGCGATCCTTCAGAGCCTGTAGCACAATCCTCAAATGAGTGGCATGCACCTCCTCGCTTTGAGAGTATATAAGAATGTCATCTATGAACACGATCATGAACATGTCTAAATATGGCTTCAGAACCCTGTTCATCAAATCCATAAAAGCTATAGGAGCATTCGTTAGTCCAAAAGACATAACTACAAACTCATAGTGACTATACCGAGTCCTGAAAGCTGTCTTCGGGATGTCACTCTCCTAACCCTGAGCTAATGATATCCGGATCGAAGGTGTATCTTTGAGAAACACTTGGCACCCTGAAGTTGGTCAAACAAGTCATCAATTCTGGGGAGGGGATACCTGTTCTTGGTTGTGACTTTGTTTAACTACCAATAATCAATGCACATCCGGAGAGAACCATCCTTCTTTCGGACAAAGAGAATTGGTGCACCCCACGAGGGTTTGCTAGGTCTGCTGAAACCTTTGTCTAAGAGATCCTTAAACTGCTCCTTCAACTCCTTTAGCTCAGTTGGAGCTATTCTGCAAGGAGTAATAGATATAGGTTGCGTATCGGGAAGAAGGTCAATACCGAAATTGATCTCCCTATAGGGAGTGATTCCGGGTAGATCATCTGGATACTCGCACACTATAGGAACTAACTGGATAGTTGGGGTCTCGGACGTAGCATCCTTAACCCTAACTAGATGATAGACGCAACCCTTACAGATCATCTTTCTGGCCTTTAGGTAAGAAATGAAGTGACCTACAGGCACAGCTGAACTACCCTTCCACTCTAGGACTGCCTCATCCAAAAACCAAAACTCTATCACATGGGTTCTACAATTTATTGAGGCATAACATGCATGTAGCCAATCCATGCCAAAGATAACATTAATATCTGTCATGGATAGCTCTACTAAATCTACTGAGGTGCCATTCTAAAGGACCATGACAGGTAAATTTCTGTATACTCGTCAAGCTATAACTAAATCACCGACTGGAGTCGAGACTGAGAATGGTTCTGATAGGATTTTGGGACTGACTCCAAAACTACTGCAACGTAGGGCGTCATGAAAGATAAAGTAGCCCCTGGATCTAACAGTGCACAAACATCAAGGTGAAATACCCGTAACATACCAGTGACTACATCTGGAGAGTCCTCCTTCTCCTGACGAGATGCGAGGGCATAAAACCTGTTCTGATGTTGACCATCACCTGCACTAGTGGAGGCACCTTGCTGAGATGAGTGTGTTGGTGGAGCTGCGAACTAGTGGCGGGGTCTCGGCCTCTACCATGACCCTATCTGACTGTTGGACAATCTCTGAGCATAAGTCCGGGCTTTCCACACCCGAAACAAGCACCTATACCTGTTAGGCACTATCTAGTGTGCCTCCTACTACACCTGTCACAACTTGGAATGCTAGGCTCTACCGACCTACTCCCCTGACCTCGAGAGCTTAATGCTCGTTCCCTCAAATCGCACCTAGATTTGGATGGCACACTCGCTGCTGACGGCATTGGGGCTAATGATCTTTGGTGGAACTGCTGATGATGCCCACCACCAGGCCTCTATTAGGAGAACCCAAAACTATCAGTCCTGGCCCTCTTGGCCTCTCTCTCTCTCTCACTAACTTTTACTTCCTCTATCTAATGGGCGTATATGACCAATCGTGAGAAGTCAATATCCTAATGAAGCATAGCGGTCCTGCAATCCTTGACCAAATAGCTACTATCCCATGCACAAACCTGTTCACTCGAGCCCTCTTGTCAGCCACCAACTTGGGTGAATATTTGGACAAGAAAGTGAAATCCAAGGCGTACTCCTAGATTGTCATATTATTCTGGCACAGGTTCATGAACTCGGCTGCCTTGATCTCCCTCATCTCTCGAGGAAAGAACTGATCCAAGAATGTGGTAAGAAACTCATCCCAACCAATAGGACCCGTGTCGACTCCCTGACCTTCCTTCCACTACCTGAACCAAATATGAGTAACCCCTTTCAGTTGATAAGAGGCTAGATTTTCACACTCCTCCCCTTTCACCCCAATAATCTAGGTGATCTTCTGGATCTCATCAATAAACTCGTGTGGATCCTCGTCCACCTTCGATCAAAGGAACTCAAGGGGGTTCATCCTAAGGAAGTCCCTGACTCTTGATGATGTCGCGTTTCCATTCTGGGGAACCTGGGCCACCGCCTGCTGGTTGACCTGGGCAGTCAATGCTTGTGCTGACATCTGGATGGCTAGCCTAAACTCAGTGTGGGAAACCTGCTCGGGCACATGATCCTCGGGGGCTGGTAGGGCCTGCTGGTACCCATCTTCGTTGTCATTCTCATGGCCATTTCCATTCCCGTTCCTTTTTCTATTAACTCGGCAAGAAGGCATGATTCCACAAATGTGTATAGTATGAGTTAGAAGGATAGAGAGACATTTCATTGCACTACATAAATCATGAAAGATGCGAAATTTTCTAAAATGCTTTGTAACCTCTTCTTCATAAGTGTGGTGTGTTTCACACCCATGAAAATACTCTACTTAACATGGATTTCAAACACCCTAGGAAATTTCAAAACCTAACGCTCTGATACCAAGTTTTTCATGAACCGAACATAGGCCAGGATCAAGACACGGAACCTAGAACCATATATGACTCCAATTCGACCCATGGCTTGAACGTGACAACTAAAGCTCAACATAAATAATTGTGGAAATCTAATGTTACACCCGTAAGTTTCTGTTTACTAACAGATGCATAAGTGTGCATGTTGAAGAGTTTTTAGAGTACGACGTGTAGGAAAAGGCTCGAAAGCAAAACGAATGAGTGCATTATCGAGCAAGCGGATGGTCAGGGCCGAGGGCAAGGCTCCCCAGGCTCCGCACCACGCTGCCCCTACTACTCAAGGATAGCCCCACCGTGCCCCTCCCTTGATGCGCTGGGAGGCGCGCCAGCCTATACCCTGCCGCGCTAGGAGGCGCGCTACGTTCGTACCCTGGCGCGGTAGGAGGCGCACCACGGACCCTCCTCCACTGCCTCTATATATATATGTGCTAAGTGTGAATAAAAGTTCATTTTAAATATTTCCCAAATGGAGAGAAACGACCAGGTAGATTATTTCAAGAGGTTTTCATCTGATTTTAGCTAGATTACGCCGTTAAACTCTGTTCAATTGAAAATTCATCTTTGATAACAATTCCCAGGCCTACGAGGAATGCTCGTATAGAGTTATTTCTTGAAATCTCACCCGGATTTTTGGAGCCCCGCCAAGTAAGAGTTGTAGAAATCACTTCTTACTGAGTCCTAAGTGGCTACAAGTGATAGGTAAGCATTTCCACCTTCTAAACTCTCGAGAATTTGTAAGCTTTCGAGTGAATTGGATAAAGTCTGATTTGTAGTTAATGTCTTTGAAAGATATTGTTATTTGTTATTTCCTATTATTGAAAATTGTTACACCCCATAAATTCTTGACATTTAGATGGCCTATTCACATGTTGGTTAAGAGTTTTAGAGTGTCATACATGCTAGAAAAAGGCCCGGGGGGGAAACCGGACGAGCGCCACATCGAACCATCGCAAAAGGAGGGCTGGCAGACCCCCCTCCGCGATGGCCAATGTGTCATGGAGGCTCACCTCCGCGATGGCCAATGTGCCACGGAGGTGAGGTTCAGGCTCCACTATATAAAGCCCCCACTTCATTTTAATTCATTTTATCACCTTAATTTCCAGTAGAAACGAGGGAGAACGGTAAGGGACGAAGGGATTTGATAAAAATTCATCCGATTACGCCGTCAAACGCGGAACAAACTCAAATTAACTTCGGATACCGAAGTATAAAGCTGCAGAGAACATTCCTGCGGAGTTAGTTTCGCAAGAATCGTCCGGCGAAGCGGCGACCCGCCGAGTCAAGGTAAGTAGAATTGCTCCAAATTAACGTTAATATACTCCTAGCCCTAAAGTGAGCATTTCTCCCTTCTGGACCTCCGAGAAATAGCGAGTTTTCAGCCGTTCTCTGAAAAGTCAAAGTTTGGGCAGTATATATATTCAAAGTAGTGTTTTCTTCTGAAATATTAATGGATTTAGTTCTATTTTCTATGAATATGAATGCAGTTGGAAGAAATAGCTAATTATTGGCCGAGCTACGTTAGTTGGCCATAAAGTCGACAATTGAGGTATGATAAGCTAGTTTCTTTCGGCAAGTTAGTAATTCCAATAGAGAAAACTAGTATAAATTCTAGTAGAAAGTTTCTGAAACAGTACAGCATGCCCAGTATGTAATTTAGTAAAGTACGTCAGGATATTATCTTGCTCAGCCGAAACCTAGTAAAGCAATATAAGTTCCCGTAAAGTATTTCAGAAATAGAATAGTAGCTTAATATGAATTTTAGAAAGCATGTTAGAAATAATAAATCATGTTCACCATGAAACTTAGTTATACAACATGATTTCCAACTAAAATATTATATCTTGTTTCAGTATCAGATTCAGCACAGTATGACAGAAATCATATACATGCCATTATCAGTTTCAGCATGTACTATATATATACACACATTACTATCATAGTTTAAACATGTAGCGTACGCAGTTAGTATTATTAGTTGAGACTTGACTGTATTGTTTTGGGATGGATTACCTAGAATTCATGACCGCCCCAGGGTTAATAGTTGTATCGACTCATCCGCCAGAGGGTGAGGATACGTCGCTCTGCGGAGTGGTATGTCGTCCCCTAGGGACGAAGATGGGATACCAGTTTCCCCATATTTTGCCTTGGTCGGCTTTTATACACCCCCATCGAGCGGGTACGCCCGGGGTGTTGATTTAGGAGTCCTCCGGACTCAGGTACAGTTATAGTCAGGGGCTCAGCGGGCCCAAGTGCATACCCAAGGGACCGGCAGGATGCTTATAGTTACTATGGGAGATGGGATGACCGAGGTAGGGGTATAGATTGCGTGTTGGTTGTACCTTTCAGCTTATGGGGGCTAGGTAAGGTTTATGTGTGCTATGTTATGCTATGTTATGCTATATTATGCCATGTTATGTTAGTTATAAATAGATAGATAGTAGAATGCCACGTTACCAGGTACGGCTCCTACTCCTTTCAGCATAGTTGAGGACAGTCTTAAACTCATACTTTCAGTCAGTTACAGTCTATTTCTTTCTACTTTAGTTCTATCAGTTATATTACTTGTTTTCAATTATTTCCAGTTGTTGCTTTCATACTCTGTACCAGCGGTACTGACGTCTATTTTAGGGCGCTGCATTACTTGCCTGCAGGTGCACCTAGACGAGGAGCAGACCCCTTGTAGTTTCAGTCAGCGATACAGAGCCTTCAGCTCCTTTCATCCGGAGCTTGAAAGACAAAGGTGTATTTTCTTTTCTTGTTCAGTATGGGTAGGCCGGGGCCCTGTCCCGACCATCTTTTTATTCTCAGAGGCTTGCAGATTGTATATATTCCCTATGGTTAGCTGTATAAGTCGTTTGGGGCATTATTCAATTGGTAATGGTGACCATGTCAGTTCATAGTAGTTTGATACTTGTTTTCATGTCTCAGATGTTAGTCAGCATGGTGGCCTTGTCGGCCTGCATAGGTTCCTTCATGCATAAGTTGTTCTGGTAGCTGTTATTTCCTTACAGGTGGCTATAGGCCTTGTCGGCTGGAGGCTGTATATACAACCATTATATAGCCCGTTGATTTCATTAATTTAGAGTTAGAGCCAGCCTAGCACCAGAAGTGCTTGGGCTCAGTTAGTCTAGCAGTCCAGGTCCTAGTAGGGCACCAGGTGCCAATCATGCCTCCCCAGGCGGGGCGTGACAAACTTGGTATCAGAGCGGGTCGTATCCTGGAGAGTCTGCAAGCCATGCTAAGTAGATTCTTGTCTATGGATGTGTTGTGCACCACATCTCATAGGCAGGAGGCTGCAAAGCATGATAGGATGGTTACTCTTTCTTCTTATTCAGATGTGCTATAGAACGGTACAGTATAGGGTTGAGTCCCTAAAACTTATCATACTCTTTCATTAAAGATACGAAGTCATATTAGTGACATCCTATCACAGGCAGAAGATTGGATATAGCAGCAAAAGAGGGCACCAACCAGTTGCAAGGTAACTACAGTGGAAGGAGGAGGTATCAGAGACCTCCCAATGTGATACCTCTATCGGTACCATCCCTAGTATATTTCTATAGCTTCAGAGTAGGAAGTCAGAAGCATAGCGTATATATGAGTTGATTTATTTGTTAGATATATAAGATCTGCCTAAGATGACATCTAATATTAGATTATTAGATGCATGTGAGAAAAAGAGGGAAATGCAGGATTCCCGCCTCCATCCTTTCAGATGTGGCACAGTTCCATGTTTCCGTTTCGTTGCAATAAGAAAAGGTTATTCCTACCTCTTAGTTTTGATTCCAGTATAGAAAAGGGCATAAGGATTAAGGCGATGTTGCCTAAAGTAAGCAGTAAGTGAAGATGGATTGGTTGATTCCATAAAGTGTTAGAAATATTAAGGAGCCCCTATGATTACGCAAGTTGTATAGACCCTCACGGTAATAAGTCAGAAGAGCGAGTAAGACTACTAGTTTACTCGAAGTGGGTGTAGGAGATCCGTTAGTGATGAACTTCTAGTAATAGTCAAGTCCAAGTCAGAAAAAGGATGAATCCGCCGTAGCATGCTAACGACGGCAGGATATGTCTGCAAGAAAATAGTTCTAACCTTAGTTGTGATATCAAAAGACAGGGAAGTTATATGAATAAGATGGGTCCGACTGCAAGCCATAAGGAGTATAGGTTGAAACTTGACTGGTAACCTTAGCGAAAATGTAAGGCAGGTACCTTGAACCCCAGAACTCAGTTTAAGGTAGATAAGGGTGAAGAGTATGAATACCAGATTTTGAGGGGAAATCAGATCACCTCCAGATTAATAGAACATCGTGCATTAAGGACTAAGCCTCGGACTGACAGTTAAGAGACAGTAATATTGTAGTTTAGAATGTTGCGGTACGTCTGCCTAAGGAGAAGGTAAGAGGGTGCCGACCCAGAGACTCTAATTTAGTGTGGCCTAGAGACAAGGTCCAACAGACAGTCACGGGCCCTTAATATAATGCCAAGTAAGGCCACAAGGTTCGGATGTTGACCCCCCTTGTAAGAGTGGCGAAATTTCAAACAACAGATCATAACTAAAGTACATATGTTTGTTGCTTCCAGAATAGGACAAAAAAATCCAATGAAATGGTACGAAAGTACAGGAGATATCATTAGACTGTAGAAGCAGTATATCATGTGCAGTATGAAATTCAGTAAAGCATGTCAGAGATTACGTATTACTATAAAAATTCAGTATGTTTTGTACATAGTTGTTGATATAAATATATACAGATATTAGATATGTTATGAGTAGCTGC
>JACEIK010002791.1:72997-88730 GCA_018107945.1 Datura stramonium | reverse complement strand
ATTCAGTATTTTACTAAATAATAGTTGACCAAGTCAATGTCACCATTTTGCAATTGAAGATTTAAGTGATACCTTTGACTCATTTTTATTGAGTTACTTGACTTGTTTTTCAACTTGGCTAAGAAAACTACACGTTGCGTCTTCACATGGACTAGCCTCTTACAATGTAAAAAACTTGCCCTTAGGCTTTTTCACGCCTCCAGTTGGAGTTGTAACTTCTTTTTTCTTCTTACGTCCACCTTTCGAATTAGAAGTAGAATATTTCTCAACATAGAGTGCCAAAACTGGTGTCTATTATTTTATAATCGACACCCTCTGCAAGTTATTCAACAGTAGATAGACGCATCTTATTCATATTATAATTTATGTGGAATTATTGAAAACTGTCTGAAAGATACTACCATATCATCTCAACTTCGGGAGTCATTATTAATTACAACCTCCAAGACCTCCAGTTCATTTAAAAGACTCATCATCTTCAGAATATGGTCTCTATTGGAATTGCCTGCAGCCATCATAGTATCCATAAGAACTCCCATAGAAGTCTTCTTAGCTAAGTAACCCTGGTCACCAAACATTTGTTTGGAACTCTCCAAAATCACAAAAGCAGAATGTATAGCTTGATGTTAATGTTGCAGCACATTAGACATTGATGCTGTAATATAGCACCGGGCCATCTCATCAGCTTTCTGTCATTTTTCATAAGCTAAATTATTATCATGACTAGACTCCTTATATGGCTTTAAAGGACACTCATCATAGAATAAAAAATTTGTACTCTTCAATAGTTAACACAATGTCAAGATTTCTCCTCCAGTCTACATAGTTATGACCCTCAAGTTTGTTTTGACCCAAAATAGTGTTAAGAGAGGCAGAAGGAGACATATTGAATATGAAATTGAAATACATCATAATAGATACACAAAATAGGCATATAAACATTGAAGAATTAAATTCAAAACGCACCTCATATATATATATATTGATATATCTCAAATTGTCAATCAATGAGATTGGAGAACTACTCATGCAATACACATATACAATGACTAATTACTTACTCCATAAACTTTTATAGACCCAACTTAGATGGAGAATCTATTTTTAGTTTAAGTAAATTAAAAATAAAAAATAGGTTCATTGATCCAATCATATATCACTCAGTATAGGAGAGTTAATACAAATTATCAAAACTAGTGATTAAATGCATAGTGAGTTATATTAAATGCATCCTATATGGAGGAAGGTCTAAGCCAACACATGAATTTAATACTTTTTTACTATTTAATCTTGATAATTATGGGGATGAACTCCTATCACCAAATAATTTTTTTCGTCCAAATGCCATATTAAAAATAATTTAGAAAGAAGAAAAATGGCCAAAAATCAATATAAATGATTTGGAATAATCGAAAACGACCTACATCAGTAGTTGAAAAGTTTTGCTTATTGGGTCATTTTCGATGAATCTACCAATTTTTAGGTCAATCATAATTTGTAAAATTTTCAAATTCACTTGCACTGACCAAATCAAAGTTCACTAATTTTTATTATATATCATAATTATAATACTAATATACAAGATAAAGAATAAAGAACAAAATTTGAAATTCTATTTTTCACAAAATTAATAATTATTTCATAAAAACAACATGTTTTTTAATTTCATAAGCACACATAATCAGATGACAAACTTTATGAAGAACAATATGTTATCTATATAGATGCAATCATGGATCTTGATGTCAATTGTTAAACAATATCACACAGCTGAAGCATTCAAGAATCTTGCTGCTTACATAAATCATAGTGTAACACCTCAAAATTTTCTTACACTAAATCCAGACATAGAATGAAAAATTAGAAAAAATCAGAAAAAAAAAATTCTCAGAACAACTCGTTTGACGAGTTGTTGTCAAAGACAATGACTCATTAAGTCGGTCATTAGTTGTCTTGCAAGTTATCCTCTCAGATTTAACGAGTGGCATAATGAGCCATCGTTATTGGGAATGAGTTATTGTGTAGCCTGTTCTGTTAAGTTCAGAGTGTGATTAAAAATTCTTCTCCCCAAAAACGAGCAAGATGAAGAGTTGTCGTTTGGTATAACGACTCGTCGTAGGGGGCCGTTAGAGGAAATTCGGGAAGTTATTTGAAACCCTGTCCAATGACAATGAATGGGACCAACGACTCGTTATCCCATCTATCGAGTCATTGTCTCCATACGTTGGTCAAGACCAGAAATTTATTTCAAAATTTCCATTAGTGACGATGAGTCTAAGTAAGGAGTCATCCTGTCACCTAATGATTCATTTGGTGGCTCATTATCAAGTGAAACCTAAGAATTTAGAACTTTTTCCAGTGGTGACTAGCAGAAACAATGACCCATTGTCCTAACTAATGAGTCATTGTGTCATCCATCGTGAGGATCCAGAAGAGGGAAATTTCCAGACCCGAGACAACGGCTGGCACCAACGAGTCGTGAGCATAGCCAACGACTCTTTGTGAGGTCCGTTGTATTTAGACAGTCAGTTTTTGAAATGGCTACCCAGGGGTATGCTTGTTAAATCCTAAGCTCCTAGCACCTAAACTACATCGTTTTGGAGTATATTAGTAGGGGATTAAGAGTGTTAGTTGATCTCCCTTCCTCATTTCTCACTTTTCCCTCAAACCAGCACGTAAAAGATTAATATAGATTTCTCAGGACAAGAGCAAGGGTTTCCATTTTCTTCTCAGAGTCTCAATTGTTTTCTATGGGAATTCTTCTGAGTCTTCTAAGTATCGATCTTGAGGGAAAATGGAACCATTATCAAGCGAGACCTAAAAATTTAGAATTTTCTCTAGTGACGATGAGCAGAAACAATGACCCGTTATCCCAACCAACAAGTCATTGTGTCGTCCATCTTGAGAATCTAGAAGAGGGAAATTTCCTAAAAATGCCTCGTAGCCTCCCCCTCATAAGTGTTGCGCACTTTACACCTATGAAAAAGACTCTACTTGATGTGACTTTCAGATATTCGAGGATACTCTAAACCTGATGCTTTTATACCAAGTTTTTCACGATCCGAGTTCACACCCTGGACACGATACAGTACTTAGGATCACAAGTGACTCCTAGAAAATCTTAGTAAAACATATTTCTACTAAGACTGATCTGCTGAAAGTAATCATAACAAAGCGGAAGCTGGCAAGATAAATAAACTAATACTGATAAATGACAAAATCTAAACAAAATCTGAAACCTAAGATGAATCTATAAATACTGCCAGAAAGCCTTCTAAAATGAACTGATGAGTTGCTGGGACAAACCCCCAACTAACTCTGATGTATGAAATAAAACAAAATAAATATAACTGATGATGGAACTCTGGCCCTCGACAGATGAGGACTCACCATTGAAGCTTCTAGGATATCGTCGAGAGAATCTAACTACGGTGTTGAGGCTGAGCATGCAAGAATCAACCCAAATCATAATAAACTAGGGAGAAGATAATCCACATCTAAAACATATCAATCATATGCTAGGGTGATAACAATTATCAAGACAATTGGAGTTTAGGAACACCCATACTTTATCTTAAACATAACCCTAATTCATGATTGTTCGTATAGATACATGAACCAAAGTTAATGTTTTAGTATATTCAAATCTCTGAATTTTAGTCAGTACTCAGTATACCAGTATTCTCTAGGAATGTCAACTGATCAGTTTGACTTTTATCAGTCTTTTGAGAAACTCAATAAACTCAGTAATATTACTTATCAGCTTGTTAGTTGTTCTTTGTATTGTTACGACGCTTTTGGATAAAGCAGCTCTGATGAGTCTTAGAACATAGTTTCTTTCAGGTCCTTAGACTCTCAAAACATTTCCAGATAAGTAGTTCTGACTTGATGTTAAGACATCAGTTCGAGCTATTAGCATAGTTAGACACATTTAGGATTTTCAGTGGGAGTAGTACTTAGCACCGAGCGGGCCGGGGTTCAACGCATTCAGGTTCTCAGAACTACATTGCCACTATAGGTTATACCCCAAATGGGCCCTAGACAATGATAACTCAGTTCAACCACTATACCATGGCAAGGTATAGTGGCCTTCTCCGATGGGGGGTATGCATCAGACTCCACGTTTAGCTCACGTGGTTATATGTCGGTTATAGTCTCTCCCACAATACAGCTTAGTCCAGCATAATCTCTGGTTTGGTTCAGTCTTGTAGATATCAGGATATGTTTGTGAACTTTAGACAGTTATAAGTACTTATAGTATTATTATACTTTTAGATTCTTTCAGTACTTACGAATCCAGATATGATCATTGCATGTCTTGTCAGTAAAATTTAGATATTCAGTATTCTTATGTTTTAGTTTCATCTCACATACTCAGTACTAAAGGTACTAATCACATACGTTTATGTTCTATATCATTTTATACTATAGGCTCAGGTACTTAGCCTCAACACTGTAGTTAGATTCTCTCGGTAATATTCCAGCAGCTTCAGTAGTAAGTCCTCATCTACCGAGGGTCGGAGTTCCATCATCAGTTGTATTTATTTTGTTTTATTTCAGACATTAGAGTTAGCTAGGGGGTTTTCCCAGCAACTTATCAGTTTATTTAGAAAGCTTTCAGAAAATATTTATAGATTCATCTTGGGTTTCAGATTTTGTCATTTATCAGTATTAGTTTATTCTTTTTTGTCAGCTTTCGCTTTGTTACGATTATTTTCAGTAGATCAGTCTTAGTAGAAATATGGTGTACCAGGGTTTGCTTGGGGTCACTTGTGATCCTAAGTACCATGTCGCGTCTAGGGTGTGAACTTGTAATACCCCGGAAGTGCTTAGGAGTAGACCTGAGAAGCAAAAATGCAGAATTGCTGAAATTTAGGAAAAAAGTTGCAGGACAACAGATACCACAACCCGTGGTAAGTAACTACGAGCCATAATTTGTGGTCGTGGTAAGGAGTCAGTCCAGATGGTAGTGGTAACAACGGGTATTACAACAGCCTATTGTGAGGAACAACGGTCCGTTGTTAGAAGGCGTGGTAGGGTTGTGGACTTTCGCAGTGGAGATGATGGGTGGAAGCCACGTTCCATTGTCTCTTACAATGAGTCGTGGTGAGGATCATGGAATAGGTGTGTAGAGGTTCAGAAGAAGGAAACAATGACCAAAGGAATGGCCCATTGAAGGCTAGGATGAACCGTCTTGTGTTTCTGTGGTATGATTCCGAGAATGGATTCTCAGCAGTGCATTCAAAGAGAAAACAGGACGGGCCATGGGTGGTTTCCATGACGTGTTGGTACCACTTGTGGGTTCCATCCAGCCAAATTTTAGGGCAAGTTCATTAAGGGTATTTTCGACTTTTCCACGCTTTTAGAACCTAAAGCTACTTCATTTTGGATATCTTCTAGGTGTGATAAGATGAGTTAAGTCCTTTATGCATGCCCATTCTCATGCAAGAACTTTAGAGAGGTTTTTGGGAGATTCAAGGTCTTCTTCCCCAAGTTTCAATCAATTTCTTTGTGGGTATTCAAGGAACTTTGAGTCAATCCATTTCCAGGTATGTAAGCTTTTAGAATGAGTGAAATTCTTCCCCACCCATGCCCAAATCTCAGTTTAAAATCATGAATCCTCTTATTCAAGTCTATGGGGTTTTACTCAAATGCATGAAAATGTGATTTCTCTTTATGGGTATAATTTAATTGGTTTTAATTCTTGAATTATGACTTATGGGCGGGTTTCATTATTATTCTCTTTAAAATCATGTTTCAAGCTTTTAAATCCAAAATGCCCATTTCGTGAAAGTTCATGAAAGTTATGATTTACGATGAATATGCAATATTTTGAATTTATTGATGACGGAAAAGCATGAATTCAAGTTACCCATGTTTATGAGCATATTTTGAAAGAATTGAATGTGCTGGAGTATTGGGCAATGCCCACATGTTAAATAATGATTTAGGATTTATGAAGTGAATCACATGATTTATCGATTTATGATGTTGGCCGATGAAAAGGGCCTGTGATTCTTGGCTAAGCATGTTTTAAAGGGCATCAATGATGATAAATATTATATTTTAGCCAATGAATCTTAATGCATGATTTTATTGATTTATGTATGAGTCTATATACATATTTTTGGGAGTCGTGTCTAGTACCGAGCAGCCCGGCGTTCAAAGGACTACGCCGGTGTCTCATAACCACGTGTCACTGTGGGTTTATACATGATATGATGTACTGATAATGATCCCCTCAAATGTGATATCATGCCTTATGCACGACCCTTCCTGGCAAGCCAAGGTCGGCTCTGCCCACTTGAGAGAGATAGTGGGGCATGATGAAAGGCTCTACCATGATGGTGTCAGTAATGACGAGTTCTCCCATAGTTCTGCATGTTTTATGCATTGTTATGTTTATGTTGTGGCTCAAGTTATGTTTTGATAAATTTTACTTATTATTATGAAAAAGAATGATTATGAATGATTTGAAAGCCTTGAGCCTTATGTTATATTACAAAGATTTTGATGTAAGCATGATTTCCTCCTCTTATATTATTTACAAGATTTATTTACTTTGAAATGTACATTTTACTTACCTTGCATACTCAATACATTCCACGTACTGAACACATATTTTCTATGTTGTATCATTTCATGATACAGGGTCCGAATCTCAGGCTCATCCTCCTCCTTAGCTCATCTCAGCTTACGCTTTCAGCTTATTGGTGAGTCCTCATATTCTGAGGGCCATATGATAGACTTTTATGTTGATTATGTTTCAGTATTGGTTAGGTTAGTTGGGGATGTTTTCCCATCAACCCATCTTATGTATTAGAGGCTTTCAGACAAGTATGTAGTGCTCAGCCTTTGTATACGTCATGTGTTCCTTGATGTTATGTTATGGTTACGTTTCTGCTATGTTTTTATGATTATCATTCCTCTTATTTGAATGATATTAGTTGTATGCATGAGCCATGGATCGATTTGGGGTCTCTCGGGGTCCCTTGTCCCGTGTCTACGATCCGAGTGTACGTTTGGGTCATGATAGAACTTGGGTTGTGACACATAGACTATAAACTCGAACATGTAGAACATAAAAAATATGATGAAAATTTAACTCAAGGAATACCACTCGAAGCGTGAGCAGATATCTTCAAGAAAGTCTGACTTGAATTATGCAGTCTTCTACAGTGATCCCAAAATCATAGCCGAATTCTCTCAATAAATAGGTGGGCAAGTATTGTATAAAAAACTGATATAATTTCTAGGTTAGAAGAACCCCTACTTATAAGGATATTTTTTTCAGTTCAAAAATTGAACAAAGAACGTGTAGTCTTTCTTTCCACCAAGAAATAAAATTCCCAATCCTAGTTAAATAGGTATTGTAGGGACCGTAGAATTAATTATTGAGGCTCCCTATTACGAAAGTAATACAATATTTTAGTTTGAATTGTTCTTACCATAATAAATTATAAATAATTCCACTAGAAATTTGTAATTACATTTCTTTACTTATATGTCAAATATTTTCATGGAACATTTATGTGATTTTCTATGTTAAGATTATAGATACTGATCAATAAATTAAATTACTAATGAATTTAATTTAATAATTAATTTTCTTTAGAAAACTGCTTAACTTATTTCATATGTCGGATGCATAAATTCACCGATCGGGTTTGTACATGAAAACTAATAAGCTTTTCATAGAAAGGCGTATCATCAATCTATATACCGAGGCATGAATTTCATCAACTAACTTATTATTTCACCAATATATATTATCATTATCCAATCTACCAAACTGTAATGCCCCGAAAACTCAAAGACTTCACCCGGGACTTAAAACAGAGAAATTTGGAAAACCTGCACCAAGTCACAGAATGAGTCGTTATGTGACCCCTGGGTGGTGACCAAGAGTCGTTAAGTGACTCGTGGTGAGGCCTGTAGACTTGGTGAAACTTTTTGGAGAATGGGGTGACCATGGGTATGACCACGAGTCGTGGTCAGCACCATGAGTCATGATATTACCCGTGGTCTAGGATAAATTTTAGGCCTGTAAAGTGTTAGGTAGTGTACCTAACAGGTCCTCACCATGAGTCGTAATGGCACCCGTAGGGACTTTAGGGTTCTTGAGGCAGTGTAGTCCATGAGAGGTGACCACGAGTCATGGTCACTAACCACAACTCGTTAGATCCCTCATGGTGACCAATTGTGGGTTTCAGGCGGTGAACCTCATGAGTGTGACTATGAGTCGTGGTTACTGATCACGACCCATTAGGTCACCCGTGAGGACTGACGATCAGTTTTCCCTTGCAAGTTTTCAAAGTTCTTTCAGTAATTTCCTACCCACTTAGACTCTAAACTACGTCGTTTTAAGCATATTTTCTGACTTATTAGAGGGGTTAACCAGTTTCTTTCCTCATTCTTCCCATCCAAACTCTCAGAATTCATCATAGAACTTCTCTCAAAACTTGTCAAAGTAAGATCTAGGGCAATCTTTTCTCCTCAGTTTCTCAAGGATATCCTTCGGGCTTCTTCACCGGGTATGTGGGAATTCAACATGGGAATAGTTCTTCCCCTGTGTCCCCAAATTCCTCCATATTTCTCTCTATCAATTGTAGCCCTAAAGCTACTGAATGTCAAGAATTGCTATTCATACTTCATCTAAATCATATGGGATATTATACCATGTTAATTATAGATATTTTCCTTCAGTTCGTGACTGAGATGATGTTAAATCTTGTGAAGTGAAATTTAGCCCTATTGCATGAGCTAGAAAATCTTGAAATTTGCATTAGTTCTTGAATATCGAAATTTTGGTTGGATTTATCTATATTGTGGACTCCCATGTTGTTAGTAGAACTGAAACTAAATGAGATTGTTGTTAGTTCAATTTTAGTAAGAATGCTAGAATTCTCAGTGTCATTCAGAAAATGTCAGCTGATCAGTTTGACTACATAAATTTCCAAGGTGCCAGTAGTACCTCCCAATTTTCAGAATTAGATTCAGAATGAAATCTTAATTGGTCCACTAGGACAGCATGACACTTTAGATAAGAAGCTCTAACTAGCCTTAGGACCCCAGTTCCATATTTTAGTTTGCTCTTTAGACGGTTACGATGCTTCTAAATAAGCAGCTCTGACCGTTCTTAGAACCCAGTTCTAGAATCTGGTTCGATAAGACTCTCAGGGTGCTTTCAGATATGTATCCCTGACTAATCTTGAGCCCTAGTTTCAAGCTATCAGCTTAGTATTCAGTCTAGGACTATCTAGTGGGAGTAGGACTTAGCACTGAACGGACTGGGGTTCCAGCGCACCCAGGTTTCTAGAACTACGTTGCCACCGTAGGTTACAGTATTTATTGGCCTGATTGGCCCGAAATTCTTGTGATCACCCAGTTCATGCCTTTATACCCTGGAAAGGTATATTGGTTCCTACCGATGGGGTGTATACATTGGACTTCACGTCTAGCTCCCGTGGTTATATGTCGGTTATAGACTCTCCCACTAGTCAGCTTAGTTCGGTTCAAATCAGTTCAGTTTAGTATCTCAGAAATAGGGCATGTCCATAACCATCAGACTGGGTCTTTTAGACCATCTCAATTATTTTAGTATTCAGTTCAGTAGCTTTAGTTGGTCATTGCATGTCTTTTTAGTTTAGCATTTTTATTCCATTGTGTTATGTTTCTCTCACTTACTCAGTACATTCAAAGTACTGATGTATACTTTT
Source organism: Datura stramonium (assembly GCA_018107945.1). Lineage (NCBI taxonomy): Eukaryota > Viridiplantae > Streptophyta > Magnoliopsida > Solanales > Solanaceae > Datura > Datura stramonium. The sequence goes on along the minus strand of JACEIK010002791.1, from coordinate 79,011 downwards.
ATGTTGTATCGTTTTGTTATACAGCTGCAGGATCTCAGTCTTAGCCACGTTAGCCGACCGCTCACCAAAGACCTCAGCTATTCTAGTTGGTGAGTCCTAATTCTTTGAGAACGGAGATTATTTACTTCATTCACATTTTCCTTCCTTCTATTTAGATTTGGAGTTAGCTGGGGGCTTGTCCCAGTAACTCATCAGTCATAGTGGCTTTCAGACGCAGATTGGTTTTGTTTCAGACCTGTAGCTTTGTTCAAATATTTTCAAATATTATGAACCAGACTTATTTCTTTCAAGTATTTATATTTTTTCTTTAAACTTCCGCTATATATATTTTCATGTTAATCAGAATGCTAGTGTATGATAGACCAGAGGTTGACTTAGGGTTACTTGTGACTCCAAGTACCGTGTGCCGTCCAGGGTGTAAGCTCGGGGCGTGACAAACTTGATATTAGAGCACTAGGTTTTAAGTATCCTCGGATGTCTAAAAGCTGCATTGAGTAAAGTTCTCTTCATGGGTGTGAAGCCTGCCACACTTATGACGGGGAGGCTACAAGATGTTATTAGGAAAACTCCTTTTATTCACACTCATTATCATGCGTTGAAATTCAGTTCTAGAATCATCCTCCTAACTCGTGCTCTATTTTTGTAAGTGAATCATGCCTACACGACGTGGTAACGGAAGAAGGGTCGGTAATGCTCACCGACTTGCCCCACCAGCCCTGGCAGCCCCTCAGGACGACTCAGTGTCTACAGTAGAATTCAAGGCAGCTATTTAGTTTCTCGCTCAAACTATTACCAACAGGTGAACCAATAGGTGGTTCCAATCAACAACAATAGTTTCGCAGCAGCTGCCCGAATGCGGGACTTCACCTGGATGAATCCTCTGAATTTTCATGGATCTAAGTTGGGAGAGGACCCACAAGGATTTGTGGACAAGATTAAAAAGATCACCCGAATTATGGGTGTCAGTCCCTCAGAGAGTGCCGACTTGGCTGCCTACCAGCTGGAAGGGGTAGCCCAGGTCTGGTACGAGCAGTGGAAGGAGGGGAGGTCAGCGGAGGCAGGACCGGTGGAATGGGAGGAGTTTACTACAGCCTTCTTGGACAGATTCTTCCCTCGGGAGCACAGGGAGGCGAAAGTAGTTGAGTTCATGAATCTGAGACAGGGAAACCGGACAATAGAAGAGTATGTTCTAGAGTTCACCAGGTTGGACAAATACGCTCCAGAGATGGTGGCCGAGCCAAGGGCTTGCATGCTAAATTTTGTTAACGGGGTGTCGAACCTGGTCCTCAACGAGTGCAGGACAGTGATGCTGATTAAGGATATCGACCTCTCCAGCCTGATTGTCTATGCCCAACAGATTGAGGCATAAAGATTGAGGGACATGGAGCGAAAGAACAAGAGGGGAAGGACTGGACAATCAGATTATGGACACTAGAGGTCTGGCGGTAGCAGCCTCCCACAGCAGCAGCAGCAACAACAGAAGGCTCCAACACCCAGCTCAGTACCTTTCGATCCCGCTAGGATTGGAGGGGTAGAGTATCTGGCTCTCAGTCCAAGAGCTAAAGTTCCTGTAAAAGGTATCTAACTTGCCCCAAGTGTGGCAAGAATCACCCAGGAGAGTGGCTTTAGGGTCGAGGGGGCTGTTTTGGTTGTGGACAGCTTGGTTATAAGGTTAAAGAGTGCCCGTCAGCAGGACGGGGAAGGTCACAATCCACCGCCTTAGCAACTCCAATAGGTCAACCAGTTCAGCAAGCTAATACATCAGGTAAGGAGGACAGTCAATGCCAAAACTATTTTTATGCATTATCATCTCGTCAGGATCAGGAACACTCATCGGATGTGGTCATGGGTATGTTACATTTTTTCCACCTAGATGTATATGCCCTACTAGATCCAAGGGCCACACTATCATTCGTCACTCCATACATAGTTGTTCAGTTTAATATCAGTCAAGAGGTCCTCTCAGAACTATTTTCAGTCTCCACCCAAGTTTGCGAGTTAGTTAGAGCCAGTCGGGTATATAGAAACTGCCCAATCTCAGTCTTCAATAAAGTCATTTCAACTAACCTTGTAGAGTTACACATGGTCGACTTCGACCTCATTCTTGGCATGGATTGGTTACACTCCGATTATGCCTCAGTCGATTGTAGAACTAGGGTCGTCAAGTTTCAGTTCCCTAATGAGCCAGCTCTAGAATGGACGGGAAGTAGTTCAGCACCTAAGGGAAGGTTTATTTCCTACCTTAAGGCCAGGAAGCTTATATCTAAGGGATGTATTTACCATCTAGTTTGGGTCAAGAATTCTGACTCTAAGACCCATTTATCCAGTAAGTCCCTGTGGTCAGTGAATTTCCATATGTGTTCCCTAACATCTTCCTGGAGTTCCTCCTAAATGGGAAATCGACTTCGGTATAGACCTTATTCTAGATATTCAGCCCATCTCCATCCCTCCATATAGAATGGCTCCGGCTGAACTTAAGGAGTTGAAGGAGAAGCTAAAAGATCTTCTTGATAAGGGTTCTTTCAGACTCAATATCTCTCCCTAGGGTGCTCTAGTGCTATTCGTGCGAAATAAAGATGGTACCCTCAGAATGTGCATCAATTACCGTCAGTTGAACAAGGTCACAGTAAAGAACAGGTATCCCCTACCCAGAATTGATGACCTGTTCTAGCAACTTCAGGGAGCCAGCTGTTTCTCCAAAGTAGATCTCAGGTCGGGGTATTATCAGCTAAGAGTCAGAGAGTGTGACATACCAAAAATAACTTTTAGGACTCGGTATGGTCACTACGAGTTTGTAATTATGTCCTTCAAACTAACAAATGCCCCTGCAGCCTTTATAGACCTGATGAATAGAGTCTTCAAGAAGTATCTATATATGTTCTTCATTGTGTTTATCGTCGACATTCTAGTATACTCCAGAAATGAGGAAGAGCATGCTAATCACCTGAGGATAGTGATTCAAACACTCAGAGACTGCCAACTATTTGCCAAGTTCAGCAAGTGCGAATCTGGTTGAAGTCCGTGACTTTCTTGTGTCATGTGGTCTTGGCTGAGGGTATTCAGGTTGATCCTCAAAGGATAGAAACAGTCAAAGACTGGCCTAGACCTACCTACCCAACCAAAATCATAAGTTTCTTGGGTCTAGCCGGGTATTACCGACGTTTTATGGAAGGTTTTTCTTTTATTGCATCTCCTCTAACTAGGATGACTTAGAAGAAGGTGAAATTTCAGTGGTCAAATGCATGTGAGAAGAATATCCAGGAGTTAAAACCTCGACTCACTACCTCTCCAGTGTTGACCCTACAGGAAGGATCAGATGGGTTTGTAGTATATTGTGATGCTTCCAGAGTTGGACTCGATTGTGTTCTAATTAAGCGGGGCAAGGTGATAGCCTACGCCTCCAGACAGCTCAAAGTTCATGAGAAGAATTATCCAACTCATGATTTGGAGTTGGCAGCGGTGGCGTTTGCGTTGAAAATTTGGAGACACTATTTGTACAGGGATCACTTAGATGTTTTCACCGATCACAAGAGCCTTCAGTATGTATTCAGTCAGAAGGACCTAAATCTTCGTCAGAGATGGTGGTTAGAGCTCCTGAAGGAATATGACATGAGCGTGTTATATCACCCGGGCAAAGCCAATGTGGTGGCTGATGCCCTGAGCAGAGTATCTATGGGTAACTGACTCATGTGGAAGAAGGCAAAAAGGAATTGGAGAAAGATATTCACCGGCTAGCTCGATTAGGGGTACAGTTGGTTGAGTCAGCTAAAGATGGAGTGGTAATGCAAGGCGGGTCAGATTCCTCTTGGGTTGTTGAATTTAAGTCCAAATAGGATGAAGATCCCATTATACTTAAACTTAAGGAAGCAGTTCTCAGGAGAGAGATTGAGGCTTTCTTCAAATGGGGAGATATTGTGCTCTATTACTAAGGAAGATTGTGTGTACCAGACATTGGTGACTTGAGACAGCAGATATTGGCTGAAGCACACAGCTCGAGATACTCCATCCACCTGGTGCTACTAAAATATACCGCAATTTGCGGGATATTTACTGGTGGAACGGCATGAAGAGAGATATCACTAAATTCGTAGCTAAGTACCCGGACTGTCAGCAAGTCAAGGTAGAACGCCAGAGACCGAGAGGTATGACCTAGGATATCATCATACCCACGTGGAATTAGGAAGAAGTGAATATGGACTTTATTACGGGTCTACCTCGAACTCGTCGGAAACATGATTCTATCTGGGTAGTAGTAGACCAGATGACTAAGTCAGCACATTTCCTCCCAGTTAAAACTACAATTTTAGCTGAGGACTATGCTAGGTTTTATATCCGAGTGTTGGTCAAACTTCATGGGGTGCCATTATACATTATTTCAGACAGAGGTACTCAGTTCACCTCGCATTTCTAGAAGTCTTTTCAGAAGGGATTGGTACCAAGGTCAAGCGCAGCACATCTTTTCACTCGTAGACAGATGGGCAAGCTAACCAGACTATTCAGACCCTAGAAGATATGTTAAGAGTGTGCGTGATCGATTTCAAGCGCAGTTGGGATGACCACTTTCCTCTTATCGAGTTTGCGTACAACAACTACCACTCCACTATCCAGATGGCCCCGTTTGAGGCATTGTATGGTAGGAGGTTCAAATCTCCTATTGGGTGGTTTGAGGTTGGTGAATATATTATAATCAGGCCATACTCGATTCATGAAGCTATGCAGAAGGTATAGCTTATCAGGGAAAGATTGAAAATAGCTCAGAGTCGTCAGAAATCTTATGCTGATGTGAGGAGAAGAGAATTGGAGTTTTCTATGGATGACTGGGTCTATCTGAAAATTTCACCCATGAAAGGGGTGATGAGGTTTGGGAAGAAGGAAAAGATCAGTCCGAGATATGTGGGACCCTATAGAATTATGAAGCAAATTGGAAGGGTCGATTATGAGTTGGAATTATCTTTAGAGTTGGCATCTGTGCACCCAGTATTCCATGTGTCACTATTGAAGAAGTGCATCGGTGATCCAACTTCAATTGTGCCATTGGACAGTGTGGGGGTGAAAGATAGTCTCTCATATGAGGAGGTCCCGGTACAGATCCTTGACCGTCAGGTTCATAAGTTGAGGAGCAAGGAGGTAGTTTCAATCAAGGTCTTATAGACAAATCAGCATGTAGAAGGAGCTACATGGGAAGCCGAAGAAAATATGATGGCTAGATATCCACACTTGTTCCCTTCCATTTCAGTTCCGGCATCAGGTACTAAATTCCTCCCCAGTACCCTATTCAGTTCCATACTCGTCAACTTTATTTAGATTTTCTATGTGCATTCTAGTTGCATCAGCTCTGTTAGTACGGTGAATTCAATCCAGAGTCAGTTACTCCTTTAGAAACCAGCTCATAGTCTCAGTCTAGAAATCTCAGCTATTTACCTAGTTTTTCCTTAGTTTTAGTCTTCATTCGAGGATGAATGATCCCAAGGGGGAGATATTGTAATTCTTTGAAAACTCAAAGACTTGACCTAGGACTTAAAACAGAGAAATCTGAAAAACCTACACCAGCTCAATGAATAAGTCATTTTGTGACCCGTGGGTGGTGACCAAGATTCGTTAAGTGACTCGTGGTGAGGCCTGTAGACTTAGTGAAAATTTTTGGAGAATTCAATCATGTACCCTCCTATTCAATTTCATGTGGTTTTACCCAAATGCATGAAAATGTGATTTCTCTTTATGGGTTTGATTTAAATGAGTTCTAATTATTGATTTATGAATGATGGGCAGATTTTATATCACTTTCTTTAAAATCATGTTTCAGGCTTTTTAAATCTAAAATGCCCATTAATGAGAGTTTATGAAAGTTATGATTTAGGATGAATATTCAATATTTTGAGATTATTGATGATGGGAAAGCATGATTTCAAGTTGCCAGGTTTATGAGTATATTTTTGAAAGAATTGAGTATGTCAAAGTATTGGGCAATGCCCACATGTTGAAGAATGATTTACGATTTATGAAATGAATTACAT